>JARJDT010025190.1:0-18775 GCA_030264655.1 Leptusa sp. GC000079 | reverse complement strand
CATACATCATACGATTTTATAATTTTGTGTCGTGTAGAATGGCTTTAAAATCGACCAATCAGAGGCCTAGAAAATGCACAAGCAACTTCGGGTCAGTCTCTGTAGTTGTGAAATACACAATAGCAATTTTAAATTAACTTAAATGTCAGATGTAGTGAATTTTGCACAAAATGATTGTCAATTGATTTGTCATTAGTAGTAAAATTAGTCCATTGTTATGAAAATAAATAAAATGCTTTATAATTTCATACTATTCATTACTATGTGTTACATTTTAATTCATCAATGAGCTGAAGAGATGAAATTTATCATTTGAATATGTCAGAAGCCATTGAAGGTATGACATTTTTGCAAAGGAACTTTTTGTTCTAAATATGATTCCAAATAGCTGGTTTCCGTTGGGGCATGTCATTCGGGATCACCCGGTATCATATTACAGAGACGGTCTCCTAATAAAAAAAAATATCCATCTTGCTTTGTTTAGCAATGCGAGATTATGTAGCTTGAAATTTTCTAAATTTAAGACAATAAAATATGTCTGAAAATTTGGTAATTTCCTCCCCGTGGCCAAATTCTCTCGAAAATTGAAAAACTGGCAGATTCTTTCGCGAAAACTGAGTCAAAAAATCTAACATTCCGAGGTTATAGAGCCTATTAAATATTATTTATAATTTAAGTTGACCAATGAAAGATAACATTACAAACGTAGCAATCGTATGGTTCAAAACTTCTTGAATTAGAGTATGTTATGCAAAAAATGAAGCTTGGCTGGGATTGTGTCAATTTAATGGAAAATTAATATTTGTCGGCAGATTTTCAAAAATGGACATGACTTATATGTATATCTTTCTCTTCCATCGCACACACTAATTCAAGAAGTTTTGAATCATACGATATATAAATGTACCTTTATTCATTGCAGAAAAATAAAATTACAAATAAATTTAAAACTGCTCTAGCCTCAGAATTTTGCTATTAGACTTCCCGACTCAGTTTTCGCTCAAGAATCTGTCAGTGCCCGGTGGGGCGGTTAAGCTGGAGCCCCCAGTATTTCTTCGTTTGGATATAAATCATAATTACATTTTCAATTTTTTCAATTATTTCAAGCATTCTTATTTAAGAGTTTATAGTTTTCTAAACTCTAATCACCACACGGTTCCCAGGTTCATACTATGTCAAGATAGTAACTTTGCTATTAGATATTTAAAATGATGCAAGGAAGGCCACCATGCGTACGAAAAGCTAACATTTTGCCCCTTACGCGTAATTACGTCTAGAGCCTGGGAAATCTAGAAAAAGCTATAAAGGGACGAATGCTGTTATGCGCACTAGACATGATACCTTTCTCCCTGCAGCTCCAACTTCAATTCCTGCGCAGCCTTTACTGATTTAGATGCACCTAATTACAGGGTGTTTGTAGATTGGCGGAACGCGTGCACGTAGCGACCTCCACGGTCATAAAAATTGTAAATCCTGTATCTTTCAGCTATGAAATCAGCAGCATGGCCATCAACTTGCGGGGCGACGTGGCGACGTTCATGGAATTATTTTAAATTTGAAAAATATAATTAATCTTTAAAATATCTTTAATGACTCGTGCTTTATTTAGATTCGAGTAAAATTAATTAAAAATCAAATTCGAAACGGCCCTTTTTCGTGGTTTGTCGAGGGCGCCCGAACACGATGTGCTGGCCCTGGATAGAGGAGTTTTGTTTATATACATATTATCACCCCAAATGATCTTGCAAATGTCAGGAACAGCAAAATTTCTTAAAATGCATTCTTATAAATTTTCAAAATGTTGTTCTATCGCGAATATTGTGATGTGCAAGCTGTATCGCTCACGTTTGTACCTCCACGAGATCTCTGACTACCCTGTAAAACTATACAGGGTGTTTCTTAATGGTTGCATCAAACGCTCAGAGGAAATGCAATTCCGAAGAAAATTGGTGGTTTGGAAAAGTCCCAGCCCTCAATGGTTTTCAAGATATTACAACTTAAATTTAGTAGTCTTCATGTTATTAGGCGCCATTAATACAAAATATCTCTTAGTCTTTTATGCACTCGTTTAATTATTCGCAGTCGCTTCGCTCGTGTTCGCAAAATACTCGTGCATTAGACCCTTTCTAAAGCAACTCGATACGTAATGTAAGTACAATTAACTATTGTGATATTTCCAATGATTATTGCGCATAATTTGCAAAGTTTGCTTGTCAAATTGTGTGTTGGAACAAGCCTTCTGCTCCTTATCAACGAAGCTGTGGATTTGATTATCTATTCGACATTTTTATAATTAGTTGGTGGTGAGTTGACACTTGAAATGTTATTAAAAATTTAATTCTCTGTCAAAATTTGCGAATTTACAGGGTGTAACCTAATAGGTGTAGGACCACTCGTGGGGATCTTCTCCGGCCCAATTTGTGAAGAAAATCTTAATAAGAATATGTTTCATTTATCTTCGTTTGGTTATGCGCGGTCATCAAAGTACAAATTAACAATAAACAAATACGCGTATTGGGAAGAAATTGTGGAAATGCTACACGTGGTGACATTTTCAAGACCATTTTGGACCGATAATGTTTAAACAAAAATCCTCTATATTGCTTCACTTGGACATGTGAACTTAAGAAACTTTCAACTTTTTAATCAAGAATGCTTTAACATTATTGAAAATTTCGTTGTGTGTCCAAACGGTGCTATAAGGAGCATTTTTCTAATAAGATTTCATTTTCAAAAGAAGAATTAAGAATTTCTTCACAACTTGGTCCGAGGAAGGTCTCCTCGAAAGGTCCTACACCTATTAGGTTACACCCTCTAAATTTTTTAATTATGAAAAACTACAACCCAAAATAATGCAAAGCCACAGCCTGCTTGAGATAAATGTAGCCCCTTTATTTGGACAGGTTTAATGCCTTCTATAATCTATAAGTATACATCAAATGTTATTATTACAATTTTTGATCTTTACTGCAAAAATAACGACAGATATGAAAAAGATTAGTGTAGAAGGAGGAACGAGATTATAGCGATTTTAGCGTGATTTTAGCTTAGTTTTGATATTGACAGAATTCAGGAATTTAGCCGGATTGCATAGAGACAAGCTCTCTTGATTCAATAATTAAGGGGATATTCAACACGCGTGGATCAATATACAGTACCACAATACAAAATTGTATCCTATTATACATGCATACAAAAGTAGTTTCATACCTATATTGTTTCTTTGATTATAACCCTACATAGTAGTAATGGAATACAATAAATTAAGTTTTAGTTAATGCAATATATGTGTATTGTTTTTATAAAACTTTAAATAAAAAAATATTGCTATTTGAATTTATATCTCTTTTTACTACATAGTTAGTAGATAATAAACAACAGCTTCATTTGATATTTTTTAATTTAAAAAATGCCTTAAAGCTTAATGAAATTTTGTTCCAACATCAAACGCACGAAGCACCAAGATATAATTGCATCTATCAATTAGAACGTACCAAACATGGCACAAATTAATATTTATGTTAAAATTGTGTTTTGGCGCAAAATTAATTATTATTTTGATATATGTTACCGTGCACATACATGCATGCAAAGGTAAACAAACGGCGGTACATCGGCGAAGGGCTTCGTGGCGCAATCGCATTATAAGGAAATTTGACATCATCGAGCGTCGCAATACCGGGAAAGCGGGAAGTTTAGTTCCAATTGGAACGTCGGTATATCACGGTCGCGCCGAAAACTCACACCGCACAAACCGCAAAACGCATAATAACGTTTCATCTAAACGGAAAAACGACATAAACTGCCGTTTGTTTCAGTTTTTGAAATGATTTACAAGTGCGTTTATAAATCACAATTCTAATCAAATTTGCAAGTTTTTAAAGAAATTAACATGTGTCCCATTGAAACTTTTTATTGTTTATGGAAACTTTAACGATTAAGTACGTATGAATTAATTGTTCACAATTTTAAATTATTTCAAATCGCTGAAAATTTTAATATTATTAAGATAGTACTCTAAAATTAATTTAAAATTTGTAAACATCTATTTATAAGCAAGTTTACATTTTCACAACGTTTGTTTACTTTCAATTAGTAGCTTTCCTTTGCGTTTGCAACATACCAACTAAATATAAATAAACATCCTAGATTCATCAATTTAAATTTTTATTAACAATTCATTCAAGAAGTAATTACAGTAAATAAACAAATACTAAACTTAATTTGAATTGTTTTACTACACGAATTTTTTGATTTCTTTCATTTCAGATTAAGTCGAAAAACTTATGGCAGATTAGGTACATTTTCTCTATAATCATGGTATTCAGCGATGTGAACTTGTTTAATTTAGTGATTAGTGACACAAAGTGATAAATCAAGTACAAGTGTGAATTATGACATTAGTAATCGGAAAAATGGTTCGCAACCTTTTATTAAACACGCTATATTATTTATTAATGGCTAAAATAATTAATGGTAAGTTATATTAGTAAAATCGCAATAATCGTAATAATTGTTGTGTTTAAAATACTCAAAATTTTCCTAGTTGGTACTCTCAGGGGAAACTCTTGATCCTGTACCATTCGTGTAAAAAGTGACTTGGAAAGTAATGTGTGGGTTGTGCGCTTATTGGTAGCTGTTTGAATGTGAGGAAAATATCCCAGGTCTATCTGATGGAAACGATCTTGTCAACTTAATAGCTTTTCGAATCCGATTTGACCATTAATAATTGCAATCCTCTACTTACAGGGTGTTTTCCTCAACTGCAAATAATACACCAATATTCAAATGTCAGTGGTTCTGAAACTTTCAATTTTATACCGCAAAACTATAAACACCCCGTATATGTATTTCAAATTGCACATATCAAGCTCATTCATAATGAAACAAAACCTTTTAAAAATTTGTATATGAAATTAGATTGTCTAATATTGTAGCCATAAGAATTTATTTTTGTTTGGATAAATGTGCGTTAAATTTGGCTCGAAATTTTATAGCACAGTCGTCGAGTTCGAACGGATTGAAATGGGTTAGGGTGAATTTGCCGCAATATTGCAAGCCAGGCGAGTTGGCAGAGCTAGGCTGCGATTACGATCTTGGCAATGACACTCTCTATGCGGTGAAGTGGTATAAGGAGAACGAAGAATTTTACAGATTTGTCCCAAAGGAGCGGCCGCAGGCTAACAGCCATAAAGTCGAAGGTGTTCACGTCGATGTAAGTTAAAAATTGATCACGCATTCATAACGTTAAACACTGCGATCTTTAACGGCACAAAATCTACAAATATCTATCTATACATACTTCCGGAAATGATTGCTTGCTATGCTTTTAGATGAATCGCTCTGACAGCAAGAAAGTGGTTTTAACATCAGTCAGTTTGCGAACGAGCGGCTTATATCGTTGCGAGGTATCAGCGGAAGCACCATCCTTTGCATCAGCACAAAGTGAAGCTAGGCTAGAAGTTGTAGGTAGGTTTTTGAAAAATTCATTTACCAACTAGAAAAAATTGATGTTTATTTGTTACTGCCAGACGTAGTCGAACATTAATACAATCGCAGCGTGTGAGCATGATCAGTGAACAAAAAAATAAAGAAATTACAATGTTTTAACATTGCTTTTACGAACTAACCCGACTTGTCTTTTGCTTATTATTGATCACTGCGGTTAGATCAAGAAAGATGGACTTGGAAATTACACAAGAAGCAACGTTACAGAAGTGTAGGCGCAATAAATCATTGCAGTTTTGTAAAGATCAAACCCTTTGATATTTATCTTGATTCAAGTCAAATGCAAATAGTAGATCAACCCTAGATACTAGATCTGCGGCTTTAACCGTAAAATTTCCTTTTATCAGAGTAGGAAATAGTATAAGTATAAGCATTAGAGAAAAGCAGAAAAGTACTTCATCTTGATTTTACTTTTACTTTTTACTTGAAGAAGATAGGTGAAAGCACTGTGGAACTAACTTTTTCAAGAGTTTAAAAAGTTTGAAACAAGAAAAATCGTTTTGCATTACCTATACATATACCATTACCAGTAGTTAACATTAACCAACATCCCAAATTCACAAATTAGTGTTCCATATCTGTTGATTTTTGGTGTAATATGTGCCTGACTTGAATCAATTATCGAATAAGCGTTTTTTTCTATTTTTTTTTGCTTTGCCAACTTCGGATTTGGTAATTGAATTTGCGGTTGTAATGTTCAAATACTTGGGCATAAACTAATTTGTCAGTTGTATAAGAAAAGTTGAACGTGCTTGACCACACTACGTGTACGAAATTTTATATAGAGATGTTGAATGTAGACAGCTTACGCGTGATAAGTTTAACTTCGAAATCAATTGTGGGTCAAAGCTTCAAAAATATTTGTATTATTGCATGAAAACAGTATCAGTCAATTGCTCCTCTTACAGTGCTTCCGAAGGAAAATCCTACAATTACTGGGGTATTAGAGAAGCAATACCAAATTGGAGAGGAGATCAACTTGAATTGTTCTTCCGGAAAGAGCCATCCCGCTTCAATGCTACAATGGTATATTAACGAAAAACAGGCAAGTTATTAATAATTAATTATGTGCTATTTGTGATATTATTTCTTATATTTGTTCTGTGGTATTCAGTGGCGTACAGTGTCGTTTGTTGATATGTATACACAACAATTGACTTTGGTTTTGAATGTTTTGATTTCTACTGTATGATTTTACTTCTAGTAAAGCAGAACATGTGGGCATGTGCCAGTAAAGAAAACTAACAGAACGGGTCAAGCAAATGATTAACTTTTTTGTGAAATTTAAGGGATTTGTTTTTTGGGCTTATGGGCTAATTAAAAACAAATTAATTAAAATTTTCAAGAACACAAGAAAAAGTATTAAGATGATCAAATAGAAAAACGCTTGATAGTTTGTTACATGGTGTAAATAAACTTGACAAGAAAGTGTTTAAATATTTCAAGAACAGTATTTTGGATATTTTTTTGTTGTTGTTCTACTTAAATAACTTAGTGCCATTCTTACATGTTCGAGTTAAAATTTAATACCAGGTTAAAACGTCCGTTTGACACTTTTTGCATGCAAATTATGTAAAATTGGCTCCCAGTTCGGGTTTAAACCTGGAGTTAGACTTTAACTCGAACATGAGCAAATGGAACCTAATGTAGCAATTGCAGCAGTTGCATTAATGCAGAATTTAGTTCGAACTTTATGAAGTCAGTCGACAATTGTAAATTAGACAAATGTTGGATTGGATTAAATTTTACGTCCATCGACGTCAAAATATATAGGGTGTTCTAATTTGAAAATATCTGTTCTGTAGAGTTGAAAGTTCAGAACTTTCATAACCTTAAAACCGGAAAAAAAAAATATTTGAAATCTAATAATGTCGTTTAAAAATTTTTACTCATATAAACATAGATTTGTTGCTGTTTGCCCACACCATGATAATTTAGGATGTATAATAAACCGGAAGACCGGAAAAGCTATTATTCAAAAATATATCAAGTTTGGTTGGTATCTTTGTAAAGCACTTTTACCTCTCTTTTCAAATTTAAAATAATGTTAGGGTTTAAAATATTTAAAATAAGAAAGTTGCGGCATAAATATAGTACTATCAATATAAACATATTTTAGAATGAGTAAAAAATGAAGAAATATGTTGATTAGGAAAATAAGTTTTGCCAACTCCAATTGTTACCAAATGATGAAAGTGTGTATTTTAAGGCGCCTGATGAAAGTATGTATTTTAAGGCGCCTTAAAATACATACTTTCATCATTTGGTAACAATTGGAGTTGACAAAATCTATTTTCCTAATATTTTAGAATGAAAGACCTTATTCGCTAATGTACCCGATATATTTTTCACATTTTTAAAATGAATAGAACCTCAAAAAGTGTTTATGAACGGTCTACAACAGACAATACAGAACAGACTATACAGATACAGACCATACTTGAAGTAAAAGTTTTAACCATCAAGTGATTTTCAATAGTATGAATAATTTTTATTACAGGTGCCAAAGAGTGATACGCTTATAACGTATCCGCAAATTCAAAGCCGGCATGGTCTGCTAACAACGAAGCTGGGTTTAAGGTTTCACCTTGACAGACAGCACTTCCTTGGCGGATCGCTGAGGGTGAGGTGCGTAGCTTCGGTGACGATTTCAAATCAAATCGATGATCGATCATCCGCTATGGAGCACATTCCGCTGAATGACATGAGGGAGGCTTTACTTCTCGGTGAGTGGACGAGATTACTGCATGGTTCGTACTGTTTTTATCATCCAAAATTTGTAGTTTCCCGTATCCACGTTGACAATATTTATTCACATAACTCGCAATCACTACATATACCTATCATTTATAGAAAAAAAAGGTTTGTTCTTTATTCACCCCTCAAGTATGGAAATGAATGTGTAGTTGCCAACAATGTCAGCCATATTCAGATATTCAAAATAATTTACAATAATTTTCCATAGTTCAGTTGTAAATGAAGCATGAACCATCACACTATCAGAATGTGTATCTATCCTGCTTTGGATTAATTTTCTTCGCGGTTAGCCATTATGAGCAATTGCGAGAAAAATCAAGTTCGAACAGGGTATATTAGAAATATGGAGAAATCACTTTATCAACGCATCTCGTCACAATCAACCAACAATGTAATTTTTTGTTTGCTGATTGTGACGAGATGCTTATACTTATTGTCCCATGTTTACTACTTAATTAATATTATGCTTTCTTTTGTAATGCAGTTAAAGGAAATGGAAATGCGCCTGAGCTGGGTAAAAATCTGTTTCTATTATCTTTCGTCATTTTAGTAATAACTTAAAAATATCAAATTTAAAAGAATTATTCACACTGACACATCCTCCGGTTTAATTCAATCATAAACCCAGCCCACACAAGTAGCTCAAACATATAATTAGCAAATTGCCTATTAAAAAGGAAGAGTACATGTAAAGTTAATACATGTCTGCTTTTAGCTTAATGTGTCTATTATTAGTTATTGATGATAACATCATAGATCATGATAAGATGTATTCTGCAGTGCTTTTTCAGTTTTTCGGTATATGCTTTTATATTTTGTGAGCTGAACCAAAATGTAAATACTTCTTTCTCCCTTTGCATTGCAATGTAAAATAAATATTGCTAGTCTATAGTCAAAAAGCTTTAAACCTATGAAAAAAACTTTAACTATAAAAAGCACGTTAGTCTATCAATTAATATTTAAACTTGTTTTTCTTTTCAATGCATTACAAATTGTCATTAGTGTACATAATTCTGCATTCGGGAAACTTATAATGTACATAATATAAATAAGTACAAATTACCTAATTTATTTAACAATACTCAAAGTTTTAACATTATATGTTCAATCTGTTTTCATAATAAATACGTATATTAATTGTAATGTATTTGTTTTAATTATAAAATCTTTAGGGACCAAACTTTGTTGTCTTGACCATGCAAACATTGCAATGTGTTGTATGTTCATGTTGGTAAATACAACCTTTGGTAAATGTTTGGAAAATAAAATGAGTAAAAGCGACGATGAATCAAAAATTCTTGATTTTACCGCTCCGATAAGCAAAGGTAAGTAATAATTAAATTTGGTATTTCTTTGCAACTTTTAGTGTTATCAGATTTAAATGTTTCGGCCTGTATTTCTATAATCACGTAATCGGCAAACTTCCTCAGCAACGACTGAACGCCAGAAAATCGAAAATCTCTCCTACGCCCTTTAATTAACTTATACACTTGTTCGTGAATTAGTTTTGTTTGTTTGGTGTGCCGCGCGTTATTTCCAATAGACTTAAAATAGATTTAAGTAAGTTTTATTTCGCATTTTACAAGTAAAACTGTGTAAAACATATTTATACGCGGAACTTAGATATGGGAAAGTTTATAAAAGTAAATTGTGATTTGCACCCCCTTGTGTATATAAATCACAGCACGAGTACGCGATTTCCTTTTCTTTGGCTTGCCTGGCGTCTGTTTTTTTCAGATTTCGCATCACTTCAACTATGTATTCCTAACGCGTTAAAGTTGTCCATGTGAATAAATTGTATAAAATAAGATAGGTATCGTTGACTTGCATGGTTTATTTAACAAAAGATACGACAACTTCAGAACATTTTACAAAAATATATACATTTTGTATAGAAAAGGTCCATCGAATTTGGAAATTAGACCAAGTGTAAATACGTGCATGTTAAGTTTTCAATTTTCAATATTTCATATTATTTTGGAAGAAATTATTCAAGTATAAATTTGATAACCTTTTTTCAAATAGAGGGAAAAGGTTAAATTTGGGTACTTTTGTATGCCCTAAATCAGGTTTTACTGTTTTGAGTTAAAAGGAAAATTCTTTAATATTAATTATATAGCGTTTGTCTATTCCTCACTGAACCCTATACGCGATACTATTCATAATATTCATGCTTATTAATGATTTACAATAAAAACAGCCTTTCCTTAGTTTCATTTACACGTGCGCATTATAAAAGTCTTTTCTGCTAATGGTCGTATCCTTATGTTATTATGTGAAAATATAATGAAAAGCTCTTTTCACATGATCACCTGCTGATTCTCATCGTTGCTTTATTTCTTTCACTAATATTTTTCAATTTACCACCATAATATATCTATTTTTGTTTGTATATAGTTCTTTATGGTAGCATCAATATGTTGATAAAGGATAATGCAAACATGGTACAGTACAGTAATTATCTATTGTTTACTATTTTTAGGTAAAACCAAAAAATAAAAGCCTTTTGTGTTATTTTTGTACGATCAAGGAACAATATTTAAATATAATGTGAGAATCATTTCTTTAATTTTTTGATGGTTTACATGATATCAAAAAGGGTACGTTGGATATTAAGAAGTGTACTGGAGGGTTAAGATGTATCAACAACAAAATATAACTTTACTGTTCATGCTTGCGTACTGAACAGGTTACGACGAATGTGTGCCCAGCAGTAAAGTACATTATGCAAACTATTATTTTAGAATTTAGACATTTTAGCCGATAGCTGACTTCCAGGCGGGGTTCCAGGATACTTAGTTATGGCCACGTAACTTTTGTCATCTATGTATGTACGCCGCCTATGTTATCTGATGCATTAGACTGTCACGTCGTATTTGATCTAGAGATATATGTAAATGTATCGGTTGAAATAAACTTATTTATATTTCCACATTCGTTCAACTTCAACCGATATGCAGCAGCAAAATGTACTTTTATGTTTGGTAACAGTAGATATACACATAATTTACAATTTCACATATGTTATGTATATGATGGCAGTAAATAAAAGAGAGCAAAAGCATTTCCACTGGAATTAACGTAACCAGAATGAAATGGCCCATGGCCATCCCTAATCAATTCATCTTTCAGCACGCCCCTTGATACTAAAGTTATTTCGTTTTCACATAAAATATATCGTAAAAGCACATAATAGATTGGCTTTATTGGTTTTTATATCAAAACTTTTCAAATTGAAGAGTTTAGTATTCCTCTGAGGAATTTTCACACCGATGTGAAAACATAGAGTATTTCAGTTTAGAAGGTTTTGTTTTTATTTCCCTTTATTTCTCTGAAATCATAACATACATATGTAAATTTTAAATATTGAACCAGATTTAATTAGAAAGGTAAGTAAATTATTTCTTTACATTTGCGGTAAAACTAAGATTATAGGATATACGTAGAACCGTTGTACAATGCCTTCATTTAGTCCTCAAGTGTGCGATGGTTTTATTTTTGATTCGCTTTTTGCGAATTAAGGCAATAATATACAACTACATATAATCATGAGATTTGAGTTGACAATAGACAGAGGAAATGGTTAAAAACATTCCGCAGCAGAATTCATTTCCATCCTCTACCGGACTACAAGGTGTCCAAGTCTGGCAGTTATTGAGTCGGAAACTGAGTTGAAAAGTCTAATAGCAAAATTCGAAGAATTGAATTGAATTGAACCGCCAATTGGTCAACTTAAAATGTTTATAACTTGAAAACGGTTTGAGTTTTAGAAATAAATGAAGTTTCTGCACTTATTGATTATCACTAATTATCAAAGATAAGATAAAATAAGATCTAGATAAAACAAGACTCAAATCTGTGAGATCAAATATAAGCAACTCCCCACAATATTTCGGGTATAATTAAATTCTTCTCATTTATCTTGTATTCCTTCCACGCGAATAAAGGGAAAAAAATGTGTATTATTATTATTATTATTATTACTATTTGATAAGTAATGGGTATATTCGTAATTGTAGCTACGATTATTCGCAAAAGATTAAAGGTTCAATATGGATAAAGTATATATTTTGATGTATTAATTACAACTTTCAAGGTGAACCCCAAAAATCAGTGGAAAATAAAAAAAAGTTTAACCTATGTATATTATTTTAAATACTGACAATTTTATTGAAAAACACTCTGTATAAACAATGATCAAATGTAGCATAGCAAACAGAAATTGGAACAAATTGGTTGGTCTATCTATACATATACCTGTACAGAATATAATCGATAAATAAGACGTGAGACACATTTTGCCATGGTTTTGTCTCGAAATTTTCTTTGAAAACCCAACGAAACTAGTCCTGAATATTAATAAAACAAGAAATGACAATTTCTTATTTTACTTAAGTATAGCTTACAGGCCAAGTACAGTCATACTTTTGAGTGCTTCTGTTTCTTTGCACAAAGGCTAACTTAACTTTTATTATTCCTATGTTAACTTGCTAAGAAAAATTAATTAAATTTATGAAAATAAAAAATATATAATCGTTATAATTACTTATTTAAATTATCCTTTAACTTTGAAATCACTAAAGGAATGGTCAACTTGACAGAATGGCGGATAATATTAAGTACGAGTTCCGTTAAATTCCAAGAACGTGGTTAAATTCTAATTTCTAAGGGCAAAAACATTGTCATCCGTCTACAATCTTAATTTATTTCTTTGTTACATTGCTGGAATACTTGAATTGCGACAGTTCTAATGTCCTGTCACATAAATTAAGAATGAACAATTTATTTAAATGACGTTTAAAAGAGCAATACCCAAAGGATAATAACTAAAATGAAAAATGAATATTAAATTGTATGACTTCGTTTCATAATGTTATGCTCTCCAACAGTCGCTGGCTGTATCTGCACATTTAAATGTACGTTTACGTGGAACATATTTCTTTACAGTGTCATGCAAAATATTAACGGTAGTCACAGTTTGCATTTTAAGCGCAATGTGATATTGATTTTTCTCTTAGGATATTTTTTAAATCTATTTTTCACTATTCTAATAAAAATATTCGTTTGAATGTTTTATTTAGTCCGATTTTCATTTCCAAGTATGTACACATTTTTAAAGCGACAACAAAATGCTGCATTGATAAATGGACAACCAAGGACTACTACAGATAACGGAGCAGAAATCCCGTTAGTTTTTGGTAGTTTAACACTCAAAGGAATGATTGCGAAAGATGAATAGGCGTTTTACAGATGATTACGTTAACGAGAGATCCTAGAAACGATCAAAGCAAGCAGACATCAAAGGCTCAAAAAAGGAGACACAATAGGATTGTATTTTCAATATCCTTTTTTCCTTCAAGCTGTAATATGTCGAATCAGTTGAGGATACAGCTTAATATTCTAGCGCTGTATATCAATCAGTGTATGCTGAATTCGCAAACCAATAGTATTTAAGAATTTCAGGTACGTAGATATAAAATATTTTTATGCGAGCAATAAATAATTGTTACGAATGACTCTCTAAATATTCAGCTAGTAAATAAGTTTTTGTTCCTGGAATCTGCTATAGTGCAAAATTTCGCGAGCTTCTTCCAATGAAGCGGTTTTACTAACACTATACAGTGCGATTTTCAAAACGTTTCTTGAGACTAACATTTGTCGTTTTGATACAACTACGCAATAATTTGAAGACACTCACAATTTAAAAACGTAATTTACTTTTCAATCACCCTATACATTCTGCTTAATCATAATGGAAACACATAAATGATTAAAAGAAATAGGAGGAATAATTAAAAATTAAACAACATAAAGTAATTGAACACCTCAAAGTCAATGAGATAATAATTTAAATCATAACAATGTAGAATGTTTTATTTGTTTGTTTGTTTGTTATGCATGAATTAATTTTGCGGGAAGACAAAAGTTCGATTAACTTTACGGAAAGAAAGTGCAAAACCATTACGTAAATTAAGTATGTATACGTTTTCGACTTGTTTAATGTAAGTGCTTTTTTCCATGACGTTCCTCAAGAATTAAGAATATGGAATGAGTTTCTTGCGTGTTTAGAAATTATGTGTATACTTAACCTTACAGCCTTACACACACATGCTAGTGCTAAACTTGAACAATGAAGGAAAAAAAT
This sequence comes from Leptusa sp. GC000079, assembly GCA_030264655.1. NCBI lineage: Eukaryota > Metazoa > Arthropoda > Insecta > Coleoptera > Staphylinidae > Leptusa > Leptusa sp. GC000079. The sequence continues at coordinate 4,365 of JARJDT010025190.1, read as the reverse complement.
TAAGTCAGGGAAAATGCAGTTTCATTTTTGCTTTGTATATTTGGGTATGCAATATTTTTGATAAACGTCAACCTACTTTAAATTCTAGACAATAATTTACTAATTTTCACCACTTGGTAAGAAATGTCAAAGTGAATAAAAAAGTCAAAGATTTAATTTTTTCTGCCATGATCCTCTCTAAATCATCAATAACACTTTAACGTTAACATTTAATTTTATTCATAGAAAACTGTCAAGCACTCAAGCTCGCCTTCAAGTATCGCATAATCCTTGCCCTAAAAGTTATCTACTCAGAGGTATAGATGACATACAGGGTAAATTTCAGTTTTAAGTACTTTCCACCTGAATTTTAAACAAAATAGATTAATGAGAATATTGTGAGTGAAGGTTGCTGCATTAAATTGTAAGAACAACAAGCAACTTAAATTCTAAATTCGCGAAGTTCCTTTTAAATGAATTAACAATTAAAGATTTAGGTTTTTCCAGAATGGTATTGTGATAGCCTAGCAACTGATTGGAGTTTCCCGCAAAAAATTTATTGCCAAGTAAATGGAACTTGACGTATGTTCTTCTCTTTTCCAAACTGCGAAAACACTTGTGTGAGCTGTAATGAATACTTAATGTACCAGAGCTCCATCAGCCCCTTCACAGTTAGAAAATATTGCCACAGGCAAATGCTTCACTTATCCTGCATGGCTTATGCATAAGTTATCCTAACAAATACCAAGTGTTATCAAATTTTTATAGTTCAAAACAACATATTGAACAAAATATAAACAATTATTATCTGAAAGAAATATTATTATAAGATCGTAAGTAAGCGATGAGTACTAAGCAGTAAGATCAAAAATTTTCAATATATATAAGGAAAACTTAGAAGATATGTTAAGCTAATTGGAAGTAGGAAATATTTGCATGACATGATCAACCAACAACCAGTCACTCCCCAACTCCATCGATACTAATTTACATCTGAGATACTTACTTCTCAACTCGTTCTTACAATGTTAAAATGATAAACTTCCCTTTGAGATCTTCCATTCAGGAGATGGAAATGGCAAGACCGAATCAAACGGAAACAGGTTGTTATGACAATTAGTTTATCTCCATCAATCAAACAAAACGTATCGTCGAATTTTCAATGAAGACACGAATTATTCAAATGGCGTATCTCATCCTGAAATGCCTTTGATCAGGATATGAGTTCGGAATTTTAATGGTGGGCCCATTATTATTATGTTAATGCATTGTGGTTGCGCAGCAACAGTCGGAAAATTCAGCACAGATTTATTTTATTTCCATTTATAGGGATCTGGCTGTTTACTATTTTATAGACGATTTAATCTGTACCGAGCGTGTGTTATAGCAAAGCCTGCTCGTGAAAGCCTCATTCATCTTTTGCAGTTTAGTCTTTTGTGCGGCGCTTTGTCGGTTGGTAGACTAATTCGATTCTTATTTTTACTCATTCGGCTGCAGGCAAGGCACCTACTCGTAAATAACATGTACATGAACATGTTTTTGACCACATGAGTGCACATTTGAAAGGCTCACGCAAGTAGCTCGTTCCTTGTCAATAACAAAGAAAAGCACTTTGCTCTGTTTCTTGAACTCGTTGATGTCAGGCCTATAGTATGTACACGAATTAGGTTTGCTTTAACATCCTAAATTTAAATTATTTTTAGATCTGCAATGATTAGTTATTTCTATCAGATAATATTAAAGTTGTGCCTAACTCAAGCATCAATTTAACGGAAAGTTTATGACTCGAGTTACCAACTCCTAACTGTTCAAATTGTAAATTTTGGCGTAGTTTACGAGTGCTTTAAGTGAGTGACCTTTAGCCGGACTTTACTTGTGTTTAATGGTATGTGGGTTTCCCGATAAAAATCTGTTGTATAGTCGTATACTTTCTTGTCACTCGCTTGCTACACAAGTCCACCCCGTCCACCACCCGAACAACTTATTCAAATGTTCTTTATCGTCATGAAATAGTATAGTTGGAGGCCTGAAGGGCACTGAATTTAATGAAGGAAATGATGAAAAGATTGTGCGCATTCATTTATTTAGTTAAAAATTGAACAGAACACTCACTTATTTTTCATTGTCCCTCGTTTCTTAGCAGTAAATTCATAATGAGCTGAGCATATAACCATTGAATAATAAAATGAAAAGATTTGCAACCTCCACTTAGAACTCGAAATTGCATACTTCAAACACCTGAAAGTTTGGTGATTAAAACTGCTGCAATCTTAGCTACGCCATCTACTTTTTTCGAGTTGCCTAGTGCAGACTTTCTCATCAATTCGAATCATCATATATTCAATCCGAGATCATATGTATACAGGGTGTCCCGTGACAAAAGACCCACCGAGAACTGCCACATTCTGGAGGCAAAACTGAATAGAAAAGATAGAAAAGAAAAGCCTAAGAATGTTTGTATTAGACTTTTCGATTCAGTTTTGCCTCCAGAATCTACTTGTTCCCGGTGGGTCTTTTGTCACGGGCCACCCTATATATGTATATTAATTAGAAAAATAAAACTTATTACTTATGTAGATCATAAATAGTAAAATAGTATAAGTATGATCATCAGAGCACACATCGCAGTGAGAGTATGTGTTCATTTCTGCATTTCAATAAATTAATTGTAAAATATGTATCGCCTTGTGGACTTGTGGTGTGAACTTTATGCAGAGTAAATATAGTAGGCATGTTTGGGTTACATTCACACGGGAGTGATATTTCATGCTTATTGTTGAGCATATATGTTTTTAGTTTAGCTTGTTTATTTTATACATTGATTTATTCATTAGTTAATTTTCATAAAATACATTAAAAATACAAATTGATTTACCCATGCATGTTATGTATCAAAACATTAGAGAAATACTTGTTAAGTATTCTATTATCGGATGAGATTCTCCAACCCCACATCGGAAAAGTTTGCTAGTTTGCGTTCTTAGGAAGAATATGAGTAGATCATGAAATTGTATAGAGCAAAGGCAATCTAATATGTTGTATCTAAAGTTAGTGATCCACCAGTTGACTTTTAGCACATTTAGGTACGCATCGTGTCGTAGTATATTTAGTCTTTATCATGATACTCGGTCAGGCGAAATGACGATGAAGCCCTAGGCGATCATATATTTTGCTTTCCTTTCCATTAGTTATTCTAGCACCAAAATTATCACAGCAACTTCTGTCTCTATAAACTTCTCATAAAACAGGAACAGGAGCTATCATAAGCAAGGATTTGTCTTATGTTTAATTTACACTAAGTTGAACTAATTTTAGATAATTACGGTCTTGGCAATTCTCTCAATACCTCCATCCATCCGTCTTTCCCTTGTTACGAACTGAAATATATTTTAGATAGAAACTTTACACGTACTTCTCAATAATGCATTACTGAAATACTGTTAAAGCTTATAGGGTCCTTCCTCAAAGGGTTGAACTACTATTTTTGAAAAATGAAGTAGTCATTCTCTTTCTTACTATAGATCTATTTTATATTTTATTTGAAAGATGTTGAATTAAAATTGAAAATGTTTAAGGAAAATATGTACACTTTAGATTCATAGATTACATAACCATGGAATGGTGGTAAGTTAATCAAAATAAACATTAATATACCAAGCCAATATTTGTTTGAACAAGTAACAAACATCTTGTTTCCATGAAACATGAAATTCAATAAAATAAAACAAATTCAATTAGGCTACATTACGCTTGCAGCGAGAAAATCAAAAAACTCGCCTATAGTACATTTTTGCAGAGAACAGATTCAAATTCGAGCGCCTTTTTCGAGCTGTGAGATTGGTTTATATTCAAAACTGAGTATAGAAGTACCATTGTTTTAACGAAAATAGTGCTATCTCCTTTAGTACCAGCAAAATTTATAAAATTTAAGTATGTATATGTCATTTTTAATGGCAAAAAAATATTTTCCAATTATTATTTTGATTTTTGAATAAAGTTGTCCACGCTTACTCGCATAATAATCATTAAAATTAGTTGGATCTTCAAGTTTCAATAAATTATTGAAGATGAATTGAATGAGGGAACCTGCTTTATTTAAAAATTTAAATTTTCCCTACGCACATTTTTCGGTAGTTTAAATTGCCTGAATCAAGTTATCTCCTTAGTATTTAAACATATGAACTATAGTATAGTGTATTTCACAACTACAGAGACTGACCCGAAGTTGCTGGTGCATTTTCTAGGCCTCTGATTGGTCGATTTTCAAACCATTCTACACGACACAAAATTATAAAATCGTATGATGTGTGCTTGACGTATGAATTGTATGACAGGACAATTGCTTGACTTTGCATTTAGCATTGAATTTGAATTTTCGCGGGCAAT
>JARJDT010025179.1:0-12853 GCA_030264655.1 Leptusa sp. GC000079 | reverse complement strand
TCGGTGTTCTCCGCATAAGAAGCGAAGAACATTTGAAGATCAGGCCAGTCATAAGATCGGTTCGAGTAGCATGAATGTATGAACGCCATGACTTCCACTTCTGGTAACCAATAAACAGGACCTTCTTTCTCATGCACGAAGGCATCCACATTTTCAGTCGAGAAAATATTGTTGAGTTTGAATCCGAGGGTTGAATAGTCTGGCGGTGGGTCAAACAAGTAGGTACCACCACCTATTGCTACATGGTCTTGTAGATTTTGTCCTACCCCTGGGGATTCCACAATGATGGGTATTCCAAAGCGAAATAAATGTTCAGGAGGTCCAACCCCCGAGAGCATTAATACTTGTGGTGATTGTATTGCCCCGGCAGATAGGATGACTTCTTTGTTGGCATAGACTGTCTTCTTCAATCCATGTTTGTTGATCTCCACCCCTAGGGCTTTATAACTTACTGGGTCTATGATAATTCTCTCTCCTAACGTGAAGAGGGTAATGTCCACGTTTTCGCGGAGACTTGTAGGTCTTAGAAAGGCCTTAGCAGCGCTGCACCTGAGACCATCTCTTAGTGTACCATGACTAAGGGTGATACCAGTCTGGTAAGCACCATTTACATCTCTCACTGGGTACCCCATTTCTTCGCCAGCATCCAGAAACCATTGAGCTAGGGGTGAATGGTACCTGAAGTCTTCAACAGTTAATTCTCCACCTGAACCATGATAGTAATCCCCATGAAGATTCGCAATTCTTATATCTTCAGACTTTCGAAAGTAAGGCAAAACGTCTTTGTAACTCCATCCAGGATTCCCAAGGTGTTCCCAGTGGTCGTAGTCGTACCTGTTGCCGCGTATGTACAACATTGCATTGAGAACTGACCCGCCACCAAGAACTTTTCCTCGAGGCCATAGACACTGATAGTTCTTCATTGCCAAACAATAATCATAACTTGGTTCAGTACGGAATTTCCAATCGAGGGGTGTTAGTTGCAATGCGGGGAACATTATGGGTAGGTCGGAGATTTCCGAGAATTCATCGGGGCCTGCTTCTATGAGCAGAATCCTCCAGTAAGGGTTTTCACTTAGACGGTTGGTGAGAACCGAACCAGCACTACCTCCACCTGGAAATACTCTGTTTTAGTTGATCAGGTTTCAGGAATAATTTAGAAATTGCAAACGTACCTATTATGATAAAGTCGTAATAATCGTCGATGTCTTTGAACATTGTGTCTTTCACTCGATAGTCTTTATCTAAAATATCAGGGCGGTACTCCAGAGTTTGATGGTGTAGATATAGCAGAAACCCTAAACTTGGTCCAAAAGTTAATGCAATTCGGGTGACCGAATACAAGTTCATAAGTTTGTAATCGTCGTACGCCATTTTCACTTTAAATTTGTTAAGACTAAAAAACTACTAACGTTTAACACATGCTTCCTTCATCACTGATTATTTTTGACTTGCAATGCTAATGCTAAGTTAATTTTAATAGTTTGAAACTTGAAACTTAAGAATTCTGCTGACACTCGGTTTGCTCGACACGTAACGCGCAATAATTTCATTTGACGCATTTTATTATGCTTTCTCTAAGATTTTTGCAATTTTGCAAATTTTTGAATCGTACATTTCCAAAAGTTTAGGTCCTAAGGAATACGTTTTAATATAAGTTGCTGTCTATCGCGCTCGACTTGACCTAACATCGCAGGTAGTAATGCACCGACCGGCTGACAATTAGTATCAGTCACGTATCAGTGTCCGGCAAGCAACAATCGTGTCACGTCTTCGCTTAGTCGTTGGATAACAATAATAATCTAAAGGTATAGAATTTTCAAGTAACTCAAGTAGTTCGATTTGTAGAATGTTTATTAAATAATTTTATACAAAATTAATCCTAAATAAGAATAAATTACATCTGACTATGCTTCGTCCAAAACTCTTTAATCATATCAGCGCCTTTTTCGCCAATCATAATAATGGGCGCGTTTGTATTGGCACTAACTAAATTGGGCATGATTGAACCATCAATGACTCTCAAATTCTTAATTCCGTACACTCTCAGCTGTGGATCGACCACAGCATCCTGGTCCCAATAGGGCCCCATCTTGCATGTTCCGACAGGATGGTAAATTGTGACTGAATACAGTCGTATCATGCACTCATAGTACTCGTCACTCTGCTCCTTGTATTGCTGACATTGTGGAAACTTGTGCATCTTGGAATTGTAATACTTAAAAGCTGGTGTTTTACTCAAAGCCACACCAATCTTGGCTCCTTCAATTAAAGTCTTCATGTCAAATTCTTCCTTGAAATAATTTGGATAAATTAATGGGTACTCGAAAGGGTTGCGACTACGCAGTTTGATGAACCCACGACTTCGTGGTCTCAGTAACATGGGGACAATGCTCCAGACATCTTTGTTGTTGATAGGAGCGAAGACTTTATCATAGAATTCATCCGTGAGACCATGTGCCTTCTTCAACTGGGCACCAGCATCTGAATTTGTAGATCCTGACACGAAATGAAACTCAATATCAGGAAAATCCGTCCCGTTTGCGTACTTGGTGTTGACGAAGGCAAGTCCTTCGACACCTCCCATAATGGTCAGTGGACCATCACTGAATAATGCGTATTGCATAACGGGAGTCACAGCGTAAACTCGCTCTAAAGTAATGGAGACCTCTTTATTGACGAGGAAAGTCAAACCGCCAAGACCAATGTGGTCCTGTAGATTGTGTCCCACTTTGAGGTCCTGAATCACGGGGATCTTGTGTTGTTCCAAGTCAGCTCGCGGTCCCACACCACTCAGCATGAGAATTTGCGGGGAGTTCACTGCCCCTGCTGACAGAATAACTTCCTTGCGGGCGCGTATCCGATGGATCTTACCATCTCTTACAAATTCCACTCCATAGGTGACTTTAGTCGTTGGGTCTATCAAAACTCGGGTGACCTGTGAATGCATGGCCACATGCAGATTGCTCCTAAGTCGTACAGGTCGCAGGAATGCTTTGCCTGTCGAACAGCGTGTACCTCGCCTGATGGTTCCCTGAGCAATCATGAACCCTGACTGGTTTTCGCCGTTAATGTCCCGGTTCTGGTACCCTAGTTGTCGACCACCTTCCACAAACGCTGCTACCAGGGGTGTGTGATAGGGTGCTTCCGATACGGTTAGGTAACCACCAGTTCCGTGGTATCCTGTCTGTGCCAAGTAGGGATTTTTGTTGTCTTCAGACTTCTTGAAGTAGTGCAAGGCATCTTTGTAGCCCCATCCAGGATTGCCGAGGCTTTCCCATATGTCGTAATCTTTGCGATTGCCTCGCACGTACAACATGTAGTTGAGGACACTCGAACCACCGATTACTTTGCCTCGGGGCCAATTACACCTTCCGTTTTTCATTGCCCGGCATGAATTACCATCGGGTTCGCTTTTATATTTCCAGTCAAGTTGGGATAGTTGCAGGTAGGCTGCCATTAAGGGTACATCCGAGATTTCTGTTTCATCGCCTCCGGCTTCTAACAACAAGACGTTCCATTTGTTGACTTCTGTTAATCTGTTTGCTAGGACATTACCTGATAGGAATAAACAATTGACAACTGGTTTTTAAATGTTATTAGTATGTCCTACCAGCAGATCCTGCCCCTATTATTATAAAATCATAGGCGTCGTTTAATAATTCTGTGTCCATATCAATGGGTCTTGATTCTGGGTCCATCATGTCCAATTGGAAATAAGCAATGGCTGCCACTATTGCTGGTAGGATTATGCCCAGATTTGAAGATGCCGCAGCACCCAGACTGGTCAAGGGTGCAAGTATTGCACTCATTGCGCCTGAAATGTATACTCGTTATTTAATTACTGTTCGCCTAAGAACAATTTGATAAAATACCAATAAGTGTCATTGCGGTTATTATTGTTTCTTCAACTAACTGAAGTTTTAAAGTGTTTAACTTGTTTTCTTTGCTATCTGTCCGAGACTAATTTGTAGACTGACATAACTTTTGTTAGTTGTCTGGACATTGCCCAATATTGATAGGAGCATTAAAATATCTTCAGGTAGGGACAGTTTGATTGAGTTTAGCTGTTGTTTAGGGGAAAATTTCCTCATAAAAATTAACATCACGTTCTATTGTGTTGCGCTTCCTTATGACTTTACGTTGTTTGTAGTTCACTTTCACAATGTTTGGTCATCGCCGAAACGAGACTGGTGTATTAAGTGACTTAATTCTTAAACATTTAAGGTAATTTATGATAGGAAATCCGTCGTGACAAGGTTTTCCAATCGAATTAGATTTTGCAATAATTGTTAAAATTGCGCAATTTAATATGTGCATTTTATTATTGGAAAAAGCGCGCGCACTTTTTAGAACAAGTCAATTTCAAATCAAGAAGAACTTGAGAAACTTCAAATTGCATCTTTGCGAGCCGCATTAAATGGAATAATAGGTCACTGTTACTATTACTTTTTCTATTACTATTACTAAGGCAAGCAGAAAACAATAATAACTTTTCATTCCGCGATACATACCAATTTTACATTCACATTTCTTCTATACTTAACAATTTTCAGTAGTTAATTTGGTGAAAAATTAAACTTACCGTTTTAAATTGTAATGTGCTTTTCAACTCTTTTCACTTTTTTGTTGCCTTTACAATTTTTTTCGTTTTTTCATTGAACTTCTTTGGCTGCGCAAGAAAAGTTCAAACTTTTTTAAACGTTTTAATAACACACGCACGAATTAAACTTACGCAATGCGTTGTTGATGAATTAATTAATCCCAATTAATGTAAAACTGAAGAGAAGTTTGCCGGTTTGCCATGACATTGAAACGCGTAGACGCGGCTTTCGTGAATCACTATATTCGTCGATGAAAACGTGCACTCACTCAGCCATCAACTTCTTCGTACTTCATTTCTCCCAATCCAAATCCAAACAAACACGGACAACACGCCTAACGGTACACGCTATTTTTACTGTTAATGTAAACCACAAGGAAGTTATAGTAAAAAACACCTGGTACTTTATTTATTTATATTTTTTATTGTGGACATGATGATGCGCACGTCTACACTCTTCTTTAATAATAATAATCATAAAAACATAATAATTACAAAGAGAAATAGAAGAATTGGTGGTCAAGGTCGTTTGTTTTCTTGTTGCAGGAGGATGCTGCGGGTCCACGAAGCGCGTCTCGATCGTAGGCGGCTGGGCATGGGCCTGGTGGCTCGTCACCGATGTCCAGCGCTTATCCTTGGAGGTGATGACGCTGAATCCGATGTGCGAAAGCGTCGAGACGGCGCAGGGCGTCCCGCTGACTGTCACCGGGGTGGCTCAATGCAAGATTATGAAAGCTGATGAACTTTTGCATACCGCCTCGGAGCAGTTTCTTGGGAAGACAGTCAAGGAGATCAAGAGTACTATCTTGCAGACTTTGGAAGGACACCTTCGTGCAATACTAGGTAAAGTATTTTTTTTTCTTTGTTAAAGTTGAACTCTAATTATTTTTGACATTAAAACAAGTGATATTGGGAAATTGGAACGAAAGTAGAAGTTGACAAGTTTCGTTAGCTATTTTAAATTAAATCTTTTGAATAATTTACTTGTTTGTTCCTTTCTCGCGTTCACTTCGCGGTCAATATCTTTAACATTGACCAACGTCATATTTTTTCTTCAATTACCCAATGTACAATACTGAGTGTAATAAAAATTGAAATAAAGTAAATTTCTTTTTAATAATTTCTATTTGCCAACTTGTACTTATAATTAAATAGAATTTTGCGTGTTATTAAGTTGTCGGTTATTGTCATAGTTGTTAAAATGCAATTAGCACGTTTCAGACGCTGGAAATGATTCAACAAGTCAGCAAGTTGCGCAGTTTTTAACACTTTATTGCTTTAACTATGACTTTAACATTCAACTTGAATAAACGCGTTAGTTCAGATAACTTCAGTCCAGTTTCATTCAGTTTTCGTCATCTTTGCATTGACTACGACAATAACTTCGCGAATCTATCGAGAAATAAAGTCACGCGACAACTTTTTTTATTAGTAAATAAGATGGAATTGATATTAATGTGACGGAGTTGTTTGTTTTCATTACGCTCTAACTCTCGTTATCAGTTTTAGTAATATTTAATTAAATAGTCTAAGAATTAAATTTATATGTGTTTGAGAAACGACAACGAATGCAACAAGTGCAAGTTTATTGCGATTTTTGAAGTGTTATATTTGTCTGAGAGTGAAATAAATTGAAGATTGAAAATTTAAAAAATGTGGTTTCCAGTTGTTAGTTTGGGATTAACTATTGTTGGAACTATTGCTGTTGTTAAAAAGTAACTAACAAACAAAATTTTAGAGGGTTTGCTAAAATATTTTTACAAACTATTTGAATAGAAAATTAAAATATAGATAGTTTTAATAATATTTCATAAAAAGTAATGAAGTAAACAATTTAAAGTAAAACTAATTGGGTAATTCAATGACAAGTAAAAATTCAGCAATGATTGCGCAAAAATAAACTACCTACAACTAGGTGTTTTAAATATTACAGTTTTGTACTATTTTTAAATATAACAAATTTCAAAATTGTTTTTAAAACTATTTTAGACCAAATGGGTGCAAACCCAGAAAATAATTGAATTGTTTTAAATGAGTTTGTGTTTGTTTGTTACAGGAACGCTTACAGTCGAAGAAGTGTATCGCGATCGCGACCAATTCGCAGCGCTAGTCCGCGAAGTAGCAGCTCCCGACGTCGGCAGGATGGGCATCGAGATCTTGAGCTTCACCATCAAGGACGTCTATGACGATGTCCAGTACTTGGCATCGTTGGGCAAGTCGCAAACCGCGATGGTGAAGCGTGACGCGGATGCCGGCGTCGCGGAAGCGAACCGCGACGCGGGCATCCGCGAAGCCGAGTGTCAGAAGACAGCCATGGACATCAAGTACTCAACTGACACGAAGATCGAGGACAATTCGCGCATGTTCAAGCTGCAGAAAGCAAACTTTGATCAGGAAATTAACACTGCCGTAAGTAACGCTACATTTTTTTAAAATAATTAATAAATTTGAGATGATTTTTGTTGTGTAGAAAGCGGAGGCGCAGTTAGCCTACGAACTGCAAGCAGCGAAGATTCGCCAGAAGATACGAAACGAGGAAATCCAAATCGAAGTCGTCGAACGCCGCAAACAAATCGAAGTCGAAGCACAAGAAGTAATGCGCAAGGAGCGTGAATTGAACGCGACCGTGCGGCTTCCTGCCGAAGCTGAAAGCTATCGCGTTCAAATGATCGCTGAAGGTAAACGCACGCACACTGTGCAAGCAGCTATGGCTGAATCGGAAAAGATTAAATTGATTGGGCAAGCTGAAGCCGAGACAATTGGCCTGATGGGCAAGGCCGAGGCTGAGAAGATGAGGCAGAAGGCTGCCGTTTACAAGCAATATGGTGAAGCTGCCAAGATGGCCATTGTTCTTGAAGCTCTCCCAAAGATTGCGGCTGAGATCGCGGCCCCGTTGGCTAAAACCGATGAGATTGTGCTACTCAGCGGGAGCGATAACACCACCGCGGAGGTCGCCCGCCTTGTTGGACAACTTCCACCGGCGATTCACGCGCTTACTGGCGTCGATCTGTCGAAAATACTTGGTAAACTGCCCGGCGCAACGACGAATTCTACTGTTACCACGCCCCAGGTTGCTGTTAAATAATGAACATACTGGTTGCCGGTTCAGTAAATTGAATTTTGTTGAAATCTTTTACTTATTACTTACAGCAAGCAAACAAACAAAACAAGCAAGAATGGAAAAAGGCACATGATTTTATATTTTATGATTGAATTTTCACGTTTTAACATTAACTTTTAACGTTTTCGCATTTTATTAGATACTAACATTTGAAACACCTAAAAGTAACAAAACGTATGTGTTCAAACTTTTAGAATTTAAAGAACTCTAATGATGAATAACTTTGGTGTCATAGATTTAAATATTTGAGAAATTTTGAGATATTGAAGTTAGTTGAATTGAATGAAGAAATTTCACCAAGTTTCACAATATTTTTACATGAATTTCCGGGTTTCCAAATTGATATTGATATTCGCGGGGAGTTGTTTGACGACCAATTTTTGCTAACGAACTCAATAACTAATTAACTGCTTAAACTTATTGAAAGTAACTCAACTTCTATTTTAGCAAGCAAAAAGAAAAAGTTTAGCAAGAAAATTGTTGATTTATCAAATATTTCTTTAATAATTAACTAATTAACAAATAAGTAAATGTGTGTGTCGTGTGTAGTTTTGAATCAACCTAAACAGAAAGCAAGCAACAACTCGATCCGTCTTATTGTTATTTTCTTTCCGTTTGCACATTTCACATTTGAACAATCAATCATTTCGAATTTGCTAATAAATAAGTAGCTAGTTAGTGTAGAACGAAATTATGTTTAGCGAATGCGTGCGCGCCATATTTTTATACAATCATTGAATCACTTAGAAGATAACAGAATAACAGATATTAACGATGAAACTGAAATCTACAATGCGATTCAATTCAATTCCAGTTCATTTGTCAATCTTTGATTCAATTTCAAGTAATTTTACACCAATAATTGTATAATTTTAAATGTATTTGTAATTATTATTTGTACAGACAACAGAGTATTATCATAAATCTTTATATTCTTTATCATTTTAATTTTGCTGTGTACAAGAATTTGTTCGAAATTTGACGCCTTTTTGTCGTTTTCTACTGAACTTAACTTGAAATACTCGAATTAGCTACATAATATGTACACAAATAAATATAAATGCTGTAAATTGTAAGATAAGTTAACTTCTAAGTATCCTTTGTAAAATGTAATCCTATTTTCGGTGTTTAATTTGATTTACAGGTCAGCAGGCGCCAAAGTTGGATCGAAAATTAAGGTAATTAATTTCAAGTTATTCATTTATTATAAAATTTCTTTACATTTATAATCATATAATCTATTGAACGAACATAGTTAAAAATAAGTAGTTGAACAAACTTCATATAAATGATAAAAGTAAAAACGTATCAACCATTCAGAAAGGTATCGTTGCTTAATGGACAGTACTTTACTTAAACAATACGTAAAATTGTGCTTTGATCTTTGAGATTCAATTAAATTGAAACATTTTCATATTTATAATTAGATTGGACGGAATTAAAACTAATTGTACTTTCTAAGGACTACTTAAGGCCAAATTGACGGCATTTTTCGAGATTTTGTTGATATGATTGCATCTATTCGAATAGTTTAATTAAATGTTACCCAAGTAGCGTTCGTAAACGACTTGTTCTAAAGGCAGAGTTGAAGTGGTCGCAATACTCAAGTCCGTATCAGTAAAAAACGAAATAGAACGCGATGGGCCTGGAATTTGAGTCGCTTGCGACAAGTCGACTTCTTGTTGTGTCGTGTGATACGTAGTCGTGCTTAGCTGACAGGCATCGTCGACACTGTGCTGTGTGGTGTCGTCGGTCTGGAGCCCGCCAACGATGGGACTGTCGAAGCGTTCAGGGACTGCATGGTGCCCATCTACGTACAAAAAAAAACAACAAATTAGGAAATGAATTAATTGATCTGTAATTTCAGCAAAATAAATTTCAAGCCGCAAAGTGTTTAAAGTTAGAGTTAGTCTAAATACTTTACCACGAAACTGATGCACTCTTTCTACAGTCTTTACATTTAATATTAGTTAGCATGAAAAGAAGTCGCAATTACTAAAGGAGGCTTTTTCATAATGTCTTAAATGAAAATGAAATTGTTTAACTTACCCTCAAATGTGCTAAATCTTCCAATTTGGTCAAATCAATCAATTCGACATAAAATGAATAGACAATAATCCAGCCATAGATGCAAACAACCAAGAACAACGTCCAGAAAAGCACGACGAGAATGTTGTAAGCAAAAGTTAGGTCATTGACAATGGCAAAGAACAAATAAGCCAGTAGTCTGAACAGTGTATAAACTCCGAACACATATAACCATGGCACCATTCGCTTTTCATGTTCTTTGCGCACTGCAATCACGACCATTATCGATGTGACGAACACTCCCATGGAGAGCAGCAGCGAAAAGACTGCGAACATTACGAGGGCGTTTCGTACATGTCGATTGCCCACGTAGACGAATTGATAAGAAAGGACATAGTAGCCATAGTGGGTCGATCCAGGGGCCGCCATTGAGTAGCAGTACAAGTCAAAACAGGCAGTTACAGCAGTGAAGATTGATAAGGCTAACGCAAAAAATCCCATATAAAAGGCAGCTCGTTGAACATCCATAAAGACCGCTTTGCTGATGATTGGCTTCTGATACCATGGCGTTCGGAGCGATTTGACTGAAGGGCCACTTCGAAGATTCGCACTTGAACGTGTTGTTACGTGGGAATAGATCGAAGGCGTCCCCGTCGGAGACTTCTTTCCGTAGTTCATCTTTGCGATCAATCAATTTCTTTCTCCAGTTGCCCTACAAGCAAAAATCGGGCCAACCACGCAACACTAGGCCATTAGATTAGATTATTAGAGATTTAAGGTATTTGGATGGGCTAAGCACAAGAAGAATTATTCGTTTCGTACCTTTATTAATATTCAGTTGTGTTTCTTCTTAACAAACAATTCAAAAACAATTGTTAGCTAGATGAAATGAGTCACTTGTTGTCTCAGGCTATATGGTTTGCATTTAGGCGTGTCGCGTTGTATGAGTTTTGTTTACAAACGTTGAACCTGCAACCTGCTTAGTAGCGCTCAAACGGCACCAAAGTGCCACCGCAGAGTAACTTTAGACAAAGAAAACACACCAGAGAAAGAGAAACACTAACAAACTTTAATTTCAAATAAATTCTACTTTATTGTTCGATTTTGTATCGATTATCATAGCTAGGGCCATTTTCAAAATCAAACTTTAGCGTTTTACATTAAAAAAAAAGGATACATACGCACATACGCACATCATTACTTTCTTCTCTTAGTCGAAAAGTAAAGAATCTCGAAAACAATAAAAGTTCCTTTATTGAAACATGCACCTAACATACCTATTTCCGCGGCTTTTCTTCATTTTCATGCTAGAAATCGTTGTTATTTTTCTAAATTTTTACAAGTTGACTTAGTTGACCATGATGAGACTTTTGTTTGTCGCGTTGTTATTATTGCTCTTGCTTTTCTGCACATCGCTCTTGGTTATTTTCGTGTTAATTCAATAATTAACTGTAAAAATTATCCGCGTATGAATGAAAACTCCTCGCAATAATGCCAAAATTAATTGTTTAACATCATTTTCAGGTTTTAATTGTTTTGCTTCACAATTTATTTGCTTCACCATATTTTCTGCGGTTTTAAATCATATTCAAGGCAAAAATTGGCCAAATTTTCCAAAGTTTTCCTTTATTTCTCGATAACCGTTTTGTGGCAGCGACAATTTTTCGATGTTATTTGCTACTTATTTAATGAACTTCTAATATTGGTGCTCAAATAAATAAAAGGATAAAAATAACAAACAATAAAATGAAAACATTCATTAGATTCATTGGGTTTTCAGTGCGAACGTGAATAAAACCGAGAGTGCAATTAAATTCAAATTTAAAAATTGATAGTATACTATTTGCAATTTAATACAAATGTTAGGAAGAAAAAATAAGCAAAATGTACTCAACAAGTAATCGGTTGACCGGATTAATAAGATAAGCCGAGCGCAGTCAATAAACAGGTAGAATACGGGTGAATCATAATGCACACGGACGGCTGTGTGTAGCAGTGCACCGCTAGTAGCAACAAGTTTGGTATATACTTGTTTGTTGCATCGGCCGGCAATAATAATTTTAACGTTTAAATTATTCGTGCGTGTTTCCCCGTAAATGTTTCATGTGTTCTATTTAATCTAAAATGACGCGAATGGATTTTCTCGATTTTGGGATAAATGGTGATTGTGAACTTTCAATTTCCAGTGCTCTCTTAGATTATACCATCAATTCGATCCAAGGCCCTGTAATTGAAAGATAATTTTGTTTTTAAAGCAGTTGTGGTGGTTGACTTAATTTTCTTTTAAATTTTATTATAAGTTATTAATTTTCAATTGAGTTTGGACGGCGATTCGAATAGGTATTCCAACGGGATGAAACCGACCTTATTAGACGTTGAATTTAATCTTCTTTTCAGATTTTGTTATGTAACTTGAGATTTGACTTCTGATTGTTGAGTTATTCGTCTTTTTCCGCGAGGCCGCACATTTCAAATATACAAATTTCAATTTTGGGGGAAGTTAGCGTCCCAGCTGGATGATAGACGTGAAATTTAATAAAGTTTCGGATTTTGTAATGTATATGGACTTCTGGTTTTCTGAAAGTGTTTATTTTATGCATTTCTTTGTTTCAGCTAATTCTCCATGTGAACTTCCCACCAGAAACTTTATCAATGATGTCGCTCTGAGCTCACCGTGGTCAACCGAATGATGTTCTTCAAGCCTTCAAGAATGTAAGTAATCTTCTTTCGTTTAATTTCGTTTTTTTCTTAAAACTAGCTCCTATAATATTTGTAAGAAGTAGCAAGATTGTTTTTTTATAGTCGTTTTTCGCGAATAATAGCTAAGGTAAAAGTATCTGCGGGGAACTTGAATGCAATTTGGGACTTTCTCCTACCTCTAATAGTTTGCTTGTTATGGCGATTTTTGTCTGTTTTCGGTGTTTTTTCGCGAATATCTGGAAATCTGTAATAGTTAGGGCAAAAGTGTCTTCAGGGCACTTAAAGGCAATTAATTTTTGCATCTTTTTTCTATTTGGGACTTTCTCCTACCTCTAATAGTTTGCTTGTTATGGCGATTTTTGTCTGTTTTTCGGTGTTTTTTCGCGAATATCTGGAAATCT
>JARJDT010025178.1:0-10296 GCA_030264655.1 Leptusa sp. GC000079 | reverse complement strand
GAATGCTGTAGACGTAACCATGGCAACCATAACAACATAACTATGCATCCCTGTGTCCAGTGTGGGCACCACATGACTTCGTGGTCATAGACAGGTAATGATTGGATTTTCAAATTTCAGAGGCAACAACTGGCAACTGCGACAACGAGCGAAGCGAGTTGTCGTAGTCTACGCCCCACTGCTTTACTACCTGAGCTACCGAGTCGCATGCCTAAGCCCTACCCTTAAACAATTATAACTTGTACAATACAACATATTTTAGTAAATTCAAACAAATTTGTTATTTTGTTATTTTAACTTAATGAAGGTAGGCGAAAAAGTACTGTCTCACGGGAGTAAAGTCGTAGTCGCCCTTCGCTGTTTCGCTGCCCTCGCGAACATGGAAACGAGCGATATTAATCATATCAATAATATTTAAATAAAAATATTATTCTTCTGTTAAATGATTTACCGTTAATACCGTTAATGAATTTCGGTATGAAAAGATAGCTCTTTTTGAACGCTTTAAAAGGATTCAAAAAGTGCATCGTTTTAACGAAGTGGATAAATAGCAACTGGTTGCTGTCAAATGGTTTAAAATTATATCCAACAAATTACAAATTTGTCAAACAAATCATAAATCAAGAATATGTCCATCAGAGTAAAGTCAAGAGATTAAAACTTAAATTGCGTCTCTCTTGCGCTTTTCTTCTTAAAATGGGTAAAGCGTTTAATCAGTTGGTTAAATATACATGGGACAACAAGTTCATGCGTCTCGTCACAATCAGACAACAATTAATTTCATTGTTGGTTGATTGTGACGAGAGGCACGGACTAAATGCTTTTCGTATGACAATACGTAACAAAAGTAAAGGAAGTTTATTTCCAAATAGCTAATTATACCTACTTTAGTAAAGTTGATATCATTGAGTATTTTAATGTTCTTGAATTAAATATTACGTTTTTAAGAGTGTTTAAATTTTTATTTATTTGTGTCTATTTCGAATAGTTTGTAGTTTTAAAACTTTGACTATCGGATTGCGATGACATACATACTCGTCGAGAAGGCTGCTGATTTTAATCCGTATTGCTGCGGTTGAAAATCCCCGACGCAAAGCCAATTTGAAAACTCATGCATAACATGTTAACCTCTGCGTTTAGCCTACAGCCGACAAATTTCCTATTTTCCTTCGAATGCTCGAAATAAATTAATTGCACTATCAACCATCATCACTACTCCGATTCCATGGCTACGGCTGGGTTAGAACTTTAGTGACTTATCAATTCGATCTTTAATTTGTTGTCGTTCCGCTCTAAGCAAAAAACCGACACAAATTAAAGCCATTAAAGTTAGTGAGTTGAAAGCAACGCCGACGCTTTTTATTGCAATCGTAGAAATGAAGGTGAAAGAAAACAAAAACGCTCATTTAAATTAACGTACGTTTGTAATAAATTGGAGTTTTAATTAAAGAATTCACGCCTTGCCCTTGATGTACGCAAGGAGTTTGCTTAGCTTTCCGAGAAGAGTGTTCGACAGTATCACAACGTAAGAGATATCTAATTAGAACAACCTCAAAAGGAGAGCGATTCTAATTTAATCTAATTTTGCTTAATTGATGAGTCCCTTTTGTTAGACTGTTACTTGCACACTTTTTAAATTCTCAATTTTATTGTTGTTTTACAAGCATGTAACACAAAGCAAACAAAAGATGATAATAAAACCTAATTTTATCAGAAACTCTACATTTTTCTTTATTTATTTTTTTTTGTTTACTTTAATTAATTATTTTTTGTTTGTTATAAAAATTTCATTAATTTCCTTCAGAACACTGAGTTCATTGATGAAGTGAAAATAAAAACGTTGAGTGTATGCTATGGAAAGGATCATTTACACCATGTAAAAGTAGCAAGTAATTCACTTACTCGTTTTCTATAGTTTTTTGAATGTTTGTTATCTTTTATTTACGGCTTGGCTCAAAGATAAACTGTAACAAGTTAAAACAAATATTTCAAGCTACTGTGTAAATGCACCTTTTCTAGCATTTAAGATTTTTTTTATTTGCTTACAAAGTATATTTACTCTGTTTAGTGAATTACTCACTTTTAAACAACAATTTCAATTGATATCCAATTAATGCAAAAAGTTTCAACGCGAACAATAGAACATTTTTAGTTCCACATAGAAAATACAAAAGAACAAAAATGTATATGGAAACAGAAATGGTTTCGCTTTCAATGAAATTTATGTCGATTGCTTTTTTCGGATTAACTCTACCTTTATATTTCCTGCGTTGCGAGCTTTTTGTGCGTTACTATAGCGTGAACTAAACGCGCGCGCATTTTCCATTCGCCATTTATTTTGAAAATGTTATGTACATGCAAATAAACGACTTGTAAATTTTCCATTAGACGGCTTTAAAATTGCACAAAAATCTTCACCCATTAATTTACGAAAAAAATGTTTTTGGCGTTTAGAAAATTAATCCATCATCTCTTCAGCATGTTATTTTCTAATTTTGTTGGCCTATTGTTTGTTCGGCCGTCAACAGATTGATGTCTTTACCTCTTGGAGGCGTGGTGTCTTGCGTCATTTCGAAGTGACTGATTTTGCTTGTGCGAAAAATGACATAAATGATAACTCGTTTTATAAGAAGCGGAAAAGCTTATCGTGGAGCAGAAAAAATGACAATGTGAAAGGTTGATCCGCGAGTAGATGAACCGTGGCTGCGGCTTTCCACTTTCCTCTTCAAGTTTCTCCACGCCGCGTCAGAATTCTATATGGGTTGGTTATAAATGCCGAGGTAAAGTGAGACGCATAGGAGCAATGAACAAATCCAATTTCTTGACGTATTATCTGCAGCAAAGCAGGAATTCGTCGTTCGTTTTTTCTCCAGCAATATCTATATTTGGCCTAATAATGATTTTAAGCATACGAACGGCAACGCGATTTGAACATAAAGTGTAAAAAGCATAAGCGTGACGCGTCTGTCTTATATCATTGCATAAGTGGCTGCCAGAGTATTGGAGAAATGGATGAAAAAATCACTTCCGTTAGAATAACACTTTTTGTCGTCTTCGTCCTTAAAAAGACTCCGAATAAAGTGTGACGAAAGCACGCAATAACGAAACGACAAATCTTAATTTTTAATTTCATTAACCGCCTACCTATTTTACCTATTCCTGGCGTGTTATTAAAGAATTAATCAAAGATTTTTAATTAAAAGTCGATTGGAAGTCGACTTTCCTTTTATTTGTATTCTTTTTGTTTTTATTCAGAAGTAACACTTAGCCTTAAATAATTTGTGATGTCCTATGTCTTATATCCTTTTCGTGATCGTAGAGTTCTAAAAATAAAGCCTAATTTTTCTTGCAGGACACGAATAAGATAGAAACGTACGCCTAGAACCATAAACTTATTATAAAAGTTGAATTATCTTTTTAGTACACTAGCAGCAGCTTCTCAAGTTTAGAACTTTACTTTGTTATCATTATTCCTTATATCCATTCATATTTCCTGTTCTCATTGCTTTGGAGTTTATGCCTGTGGCGGTATGTAGATGCCCTTTCATAGACCAAAAAACAGCAAAAACTGTTGGATTTAAGTAGAGCATAGTGCATACTAACGAGTGTAACAGTCCTTACAGTTGAAAGTTTACATTCGTGAAGTTTTTATTGAATAAATTTAACTTTTACGCCAGACTACAAGCTAAAACAATTATAAAGTTGAAAATTAAAAAGAAAGAAATATTAGAGAAAGCGCAAAATGCTACTAAATTGCCCAAGAAAAGTTGATTTTACTATTTCGGGAAAAGACTATCTTTTCTTTTTATTTTTCTACGATTTAGATATAAATTGGCAAGTCAAAATCGCTTCCTGCCTCGCATACCTAAAAGAGGACTTAACTGCTAAATCTCCCTATTTTCCAACTTTAACCTCTGCAAGGCGAGCTAAGCCTTAAAGACTATTGATTTATAAATCATTTCTTCATACTTCTCAATAAATATTCAAAGACCCAACTCTTTATGGTTAGAATTGAAATGAATTAGATATTAGAATACCACAAAGAACAAATCTTTCAACATGTGGTTTATTAATGGCATACGTACGATTAACATACATTAAATAATTAACGAAATCGTTAGCAATGCCAGCATGTGAATTCCCAGCGGAGCGTTTACGACCTGCGTGTCGACATTGTGAAATTGAAATATGTTTGTATTTGTATCTCTGTCATTAAAGACGAACGCATCAGCATTTGCATTAGTAATGAATGTGCCCTGTCCTGCGAATATTCCACCTGCACCCGCAACGACAACTTCGACGGCAGCGGGTTTGCGAAGGTAAAGCTGGAAAGCGCTTAAATGAATTACACAAATGAGCCGACTTCACGCACGAACCTCTTCAATTCCCTGAGCGTCCCATAAAAAGCCGACACCACATCCGCAAGGACCAAAGTGTGTCCTTGTTGTCAGCACGTACCGTGCCAAAGACGCAGGACGAAACCCTACGAGACACGAAATGTTAAGAAATAGACTGCACTGGAAGCAGAAAAAGACGCTTTGTTTTTGGAGTCTGCGGCCAAATTGGAAGAAAATAAAAACGAAAGACACCGGGCAAAAATCTATAATAGACGATACGTCATTTAGGGTCGGAGAAAATCGCGGTTTGGCTTGAAAATCGAATTTCTTGGTTTATTACATTTTAAAAAAGAATTATTTATTTAATTTAAGAGACGGATTTCCATAACCGAATTTGAATTCTATGATGTAAGTTTGTTGAATTAATAGAAGGCTCGTCGATGCACTTTTTGAGAAATACATTATTAATCTACCTCAAAAATTTCCATTTTTCTATCTAAATTATAACCAAAATTGTTCAAAAAGTTGGGTTTATTTTTATTTTCATAGCATTCAATGCGAAATTTGAATCTGGCCTTCTATTGGTCAACTTGAAGTGTTTCGAACTCGAAAACGGCTCTGGTCTTAGACATTTTGTATTTAACTTTTCGATTCAGTTTTGGCTCCAAAATATGCCAGTTCCCGGTGGATCGTTTGTCACGGTACACCCTGTATATAACTAAAACTTTACAATTATTATATTGTGTCAACTATTCCGTATGAGTTTTCTTGCTGATGTTATTGGAATGTGCTCGCTTCCTTGTCATCTATTGCTATAACTGATTTGTTCATATTGCAATTCGTTGTTGGAAACGGCAACGATTTTCCCGACTTATGTATGTATATTCGTCAAACAAAGAAATCCACTTTAGAAATTGCCTGCCCACATGCGGAAATGCTGCACTGGGGAGAAGGAAAAAGGATAGTAACTTTCCACTTTCTACTCGCTACTTAACAAAGCTATTTATCTTTCGCTCTTTTTCGCTTTCCCACACATTCGTTCATATCTTTCAAGATAGACATGTAGAAAATATCGAACTGCTTCGAATATCTCGTAGAACTTGGAACAACTCCGACATGATGAAGTTTATTTTGTCTGATTTCGTTTTTGAAATGAAAATAGTTATTAGTTTAGTTTTGATTTAGTGTGGAGTGTACACAAAAGATGTTCCAATATAACGCGCGCCAATTTTATATTTTTCATCTTATAAATGTGGTCCATTAAGAATTCCCATTCAATGTTCGACGATGAGAAAGTCGAGCACATCGACGACTTGTTCAGAACGTGTGCGCCCTGCAGGCAACAAGCGCTTTGTCATTCAAGTGCACTTGACACTTCTTTCATCGCAGGTCGTCGCATATAAAACTATTCATCTTTTCTTCACTTCCTGCTTCCTGTCTTGTCCTACCCTGTACTCGTGTTATGACAACCTTTTATTACCATAAACCGCTAGTTTACAATAAGTACACTTGCAATAACAATGAATAATCGTTTTGTGTTCATTTGCATTTTAAATTTGAAAATCACTCAGTTTCAGTTGATTTAATAAAGTTAAAGTAAACTTGAAAGTTTTCGTGGTATTAACGCAAAGAAAGACTCTTTCATACACACTTCTTGTTTTAAGGAAATAAAGGCTAGAAATGAACAAAAGAAGCCGTAAAATTGCACAAAATGCAATAACAAAGTTTCAACTTTGTAGTTTAGGACGTGCTCGTCGTTGGTCTGCATTTGTTATATTTAGTTGCTTTAGTTTAAGTTGTGGCCTGTATGCGAAATTGTTTTCGGCTTCTTTTGTTCATTTCGCACGTGTTGTTTGAACACATTTTGCCCGTTGCACGCTTTGTTCCATTCCTCATATACTTTACATGTACGAATTCAAAGTTTTGCATATCTACTCCAAGCGAGACTCCTACAAATTTAACATTTAAATAACTTTCGAAAAAACTTAACGGCCGACCTGTTGTAATAGCCAAAGTAATTTACATGAAATTAGATATGTAAAAAACCACTAGTTTTAATATTCCTCTAATTTTAAGTATTTTCTCTCTTGAGATAAATTTCAAATTCAGCATACGTACGTGTCATATTTTCTCATTTTGTAGTCTTGTCACTTTTCGAATCTCTTCATCTAAGTTTGAGGGAGGGTTTACCATGCAATATCTACGCATCGTCGTATTTCGAATCTTATTAGTGTCTTAGACACACTAATATCTATTGAATCAGTATGCAGGGTACGCCGAGCGCGGAGATAAGTAGCAAACGCTACTAACAAGGGTTTAATATCACCCATCCGAGTCATCTAATGTCACTGTTGTCGTCGTTAAACCTATATGAAGGAACGCATTATACGTGTTGAATTTCGATGTGCTCATGACGCTAACGTCCAAATATTAAATCTGTGCTAAGTTGCCATCCATGTTCAGCCATTCAAATCGTTTATCAATTTCCAATTACCATTTGTGAAATTTTCGAATAAATTCTTGCCTTTTACGTACATGAATTTCTTTGTTGATCCTAATCAATTTTTATTTGTTAATTAATTGGAAAAGTTAACAGAGGAATTAGAAAATAATTAACATTAAGCCAATACAGGTGTTTTCCTATACTCTTTTACTATAATTAGCTTTATAATTAGTTTTATGTTTAGTGCTTAGAAGCTTTTATAAAAGACACGTTTTCGCTGCCATTAAACGTTAAAGACATTGTTTCATTTAAGTAAGGAAAAAACGCACTTTATTAACAATAAAAGACCACTTAAGCGCGCGAGGGCGCCAGTTTAAATTAATGACGTCTCACGTTTCATAATACTGCTAAACTTATTACTATTACACTTCGCCATTGAACAAGCGCGCTAAGCTTTGCCAGCTTCCACATAATTCATGTCCTACTTTTGATTATGACACACAGTTGAAGCTCTTCAAGATTTGCACAATTCCAGCATCGCATGCTTAATGCTTCAGGATGATACAAGCGCAAATCTCATCGTCTCAACTCTGCCAACGACTGCTTCAAACTAACTTATCCAATGTGTCAAAGTGTTAAAATGCGGCGCGCATAAACGAAATCGCATTTCATGCTAGTTAACTTTAATGTCTTTAATTTTCTTTTCTCAGTACCTAATTCGAATGTAAAATTGAAACCGATTATGAAATTTATTGTTTAATAATTTTAAACTTGCGGATTTAGTTCAAATTATAATTTAAACTAGTTGAAATGGAACAATGTAACAGGTAATTGTGACTATGACTAGTTGCATCAAGTGAAGATATATGATTTCATGTGGGAAGATGTGCACGAAATGATGGAAATATGTGAAGGCGCCGGGCACAGAATGCATTTGCACATTTGCACGATTTGTTCTCGAATGGAATACAAATTTCCTTATCATTTTCTATATTCTCTTGGGAATTTTCTACTACTTCTACTTCTATCAAACATCTCTTTATTACTTAGAAAAATCTATGGGAAATTTATTGATATGTTCTCTATTCTTCAATTTAGAGTCGAGTTTCTAGATTTCACGCACACATTTTTCAACCACATGTTTTATACTTTTTGTTGGAAACCCGAAAAACCTATAGAAAACATCAGCAAAGTGCGTGTGCGTTGGGAAAACTCTGAAAAAGCAGAGGTGTGAAACGATAGGTGTCTATGTCCAGTGTTTGTAACAAAGTACAAAGCATCAAGGGCCCATGTAGGCGTGTCCGAGGGATAATGTACAATAAAAATGGAAAATTCGCACGTGTTGAGTACGAAAGAAGGTCTCGCATCGGTTATAAATGTACGGTTAGGCTTGCTATGGCTGGTTGTCCATTTATTTGCTTCCATTGCGAATGGCACACCGAACAAGGATACAAACAGGCAAAATGTTGTTATGAAAGGATTGTGAGTATCGCCAGCTTTCGGGGTTTCCTGCAGGAAAGCAGCGCATTGTGTGCTTTCGCTTTCGGGTTGAGTTTCAGCACGGAAATTTTCGGGAAATTTAATTTTCTTTTCGGATATTCTATTTTTGTATGGCAAGCCTCGAGTTTTTGTGCATGTAGTTTTGACGAGTTGAGTTCTCGTGATGGGAAATGAGAAAGTGCTGACCGTGTTGAATATACAAAATGTCCCGGTTCGAGTATACAGGAAGAAAGAAAATTTTCTCAGTTATTGAATTTAATTGTTTTATTGTTCTCAATAAAATATCGTTTTCTGTAAAAGTTGGACTTAATTTTGCTTAATTTGCTGTAAAAATTGATAGAAATGTATTAAAGGCACATAAGAGTTGCTTGATTTGTTGTAAGTGGACAGGTTTTCTAATAATTTCAATTTTTTTACAAGATTTTGACTAATTTTTTTCGGGTTTTTGAAGAAAAATGTGTCTAAATTTTGCGTACAAATGCGTTCTGCCTTTAATGACTTTCTATCCATTTTTAACGCAAATTATTGCTTTTCAATTACCTGAAACAAAATCAGAAAACCATTTTTCATATTGAGAATAATAATAACTTATTCGCGGTTTTTGATAACAAGCAGAAAAGTTTCTCCCAAACGATTCTCAAAAAAATAAAATGGCAATTTTTTGCTTCCTGTATACTCCCACCGGGGACATACTATAGTATTTAAGCTAGACTGCAACCCTCAGATTATATCACAATGTAATAATGTATGAGGTATGAATAAAAATAATAATAAATAACACATTTAAATACCAAATTGTTAGAGCTACCATACGTATTAAAATCTCAATAAAAACTAAGCTATTTAGATTTAGGCAATTCTAGTATTAATTAAAAGTAATACGTTGTTTATTTCTTATTACTTACAATATTAATATCAAATTTTATATCATCATAAAATGAAAAGTAACGTTGTTGATTTATGAAGTTATATTTATTTGCGACCGTCATCAGGAGGCAATAAAACTTGCTTGGAAATTTATTACTCATATATCTTTCTGATATCGAGAAAAATACTTTTATATCTGGGCGTCAAACTTCAATTAAAAACAAATACAAAAATATAACTTACGGGGTTTACAAGTCCAAATTGTATAAAACCGAATAACTTGGGCTTGAGTTCTTGTTTTGTAGTTTTATTTGTGTTTATCACAGTAAATGCGTACAGAAGTGTAAATAAGGAACACAATGGAATAGAAACAGAGCAAAACGTGAGGGTAATTAAAACTTTCAAAATCCACCTTTTCACTGTTTTTCGGCTATTTCGCTACAAACTTGCGTACAAAACAACGTCGACCTCACTTCGTAAACACAAAACATGCGTCGTGTGATAAAAAGCAAATTAATTGTATTTTTTCCTTTTTCGAGGGAAAGTTTGACATCTTAAGCCCTTAAAATATGAAATTCCTTTCTGTGAATATGAAGGACTTGAAGACTTAAATCGTATTTAAGACGTTTGTAAATAATTAATGAGTTAATGACTATAAAAACGTTTTGAAACGATTCTGGTTCAAATTATATGCTTATAGAAAAATATTAAAATTATAAATATTAAAAGTGAAAAATTCAAGAAATGTGTATAAAGCAAACATTTTAAAAATAAAATTGAAACCACATTAAAGTCAAAATGTAAAGCTGGAAATTAATTGCTAAACAAGTTTAAGCCATTTGTCAAATTGTTTATGTTTGGATAGTAGATTTGAACAGTTCACAAGTCTATTACTCATGATGCAAAGTTTCCACTTTGCCACCTATACTAGCGCATACACCCACGCACATGCTATAATCATATAACTTACTCGAGGGAGAGTTGTTACGTGCGTGCTACAAGCTCCTACAATCCAAGAGTCCTTCAAGCGCATTTACGCTTAACCCAAGCCATTGCGCTGTTTGAGTGTGCAGGACATTGGTCCCGCTGCGTGAGTAATAGGAGCGTCATGTCTCCAAGTTGCAGTACACCGCACAACCCGTCCAACTC
>JARJDT010025152.1:0-10890 GCA_030264655.1 Leptusa sp. GC000079 | reverse complement strand
TATGGCTTTCCAGAAATTCGCGAAAAGCCACCGAAAAAAAGACAAAAATCGCCATAACAAGCAAACTATGGGAGACACAGAAAGGTTTTAAATGCAAAAAAGAGGAAAATTTAATTGCCTTTAAGTTCCCTGAAGACACTTTTGCCCTAACGATTAGGGCTGTCCAAATATTCGCGAAAAAAAGACAAAAACCGCAATAACAAGCAAACTATGGGAGATGCAGAAAAGTCCTTAATACATAAAAGACGCAGAAATTAGTATATTTGTAATAAGTAATGATCTATGTATGTGCAATTGAATTGACAGTATTTTAATTAGAGTAGAACGCTGTGGATTTTTTATGAATGGAACTATCCAACAATGATACTTACTATAAAGTATTGTTAATAGAATTTATAGTAAAATGAAATGAACCCCTGTACGAGTCAATGTTGCCTGATTACACTTTTTACTCTTGGCTCCCGTTAAGACATGTAGGCGCATTTTACATTCTAATTTAAGAATTCCTTTTTGTAATAACCCAACGTGTAGGTGATTCGCCAATTAGGAAACACCCTGTTTGATATATGTACGTAACCAACTTATTTGATTGGTGACGAGAGGACTCCTCGAATCTTGTTTTGCATCGCTTGAAGAGCGGCGTCTCACCGGCGTGGAATTAGTTAATATTGCAGACGTTTTAGAATTGTCGCTGAATAATTCAACTTGTTTAAAGGGTAGAGCTCATTGTAGGTCGGACCTACTCCCAGATATCTAGTTCCAGACCATATAGTTTTGGCGTTTTGAGCGAGCTGGGCTTAATTAACACTTGCCAGTTTCGCCAACCTTGCGCAAACTGCAAACGGCAGGATTATAGTAATATTGTTTGCGTACATGTGTCATGAGACATCAGTTTCTTGCTGCGAGCGCGATTCTTATTCGCAAGTTTCGCACTAAGTGTTTGCCCGCAAATGGCGAATGTGTATCCTCAAGGCTTGCGTAGGGTCTGTCTTAGATCAAATTAGCTCACTGCTCTTCGCTGGGCACAGCGCTTTCCGTCTTGCCCTCAAACACCAAACAACGCACTTGGCATTGCCACTTTATTGTGCTAACTTTGCTTACGACATTGCTGCACATTATTTTCTCATTACCGTTAGAAATTTAATTCTCTTACTGCGAAACGATTACTCTAAGAATGTTTGCTTTTCGTACATTCAAATAATGCTTTTGTAATAATATTGCTTTGCTTAACGTACCAACATCCAGTCAATTCAATATAGGGAACTTTGAAACAATCTTCAATAAATAATATTCAATTTACGTTTTATTATTTGTCTATGTTAATATAAATAGTCAAAGCCTAAAACGAATTTTAGCTTGATAGTTTAGTTTAGTTGAGAATTTGAATTGAAGATGGCACCATAAAAGAATAACAAAAGGCAGTTTTATTATTTCGCGAGAAAATCGTCCACCCTAACTCCTTGATGTCCTCGTGAATGTATAATATACCGCTCAGATAATTAAATTACCCTTTATGAATTTTGATGGTGAAAGATTGAATGAATAATTTTTTGCGTCCGCGGGCATCGCACATCACGATAAGGGGTCCTCGCCAGCGCACACAAATGAGACATATTAAACTGGCAGTTATTAGATTTGTATTTTGGGCGCCGGATTCACTCTTCACTTCCGTTGTCGTCCGTTTTCTCTCGTGCGCGCTTTGCGCTTGTCAGGAGCTTGTCGCACGTCTCATGTTTCCAGCAGCCTAAAGAATCAATTATGTTGAAATAAAAATTTCCCCTCGTACACGCGCATAATCTACAATGCAAGGGGAACATTTTCGAATTGTCGCCGGACCTCGCAGTGTTGTTTTTGTGTTCAGTCGTGGAATGCAATTGTGCATTTGGAGTTGTTGCGACCGCATTAAACGATTAGCATTATAGCATTGGGCATTGGGCAATGCATGCATGCACATAAGTTGCAACCAAGTATACATGACCTATCACCATGGATGGATGGCGTAATTACAATAATTATGTAGATTTCGAACCTGTGCACCAAGTTGCAACGACAAACGACGCTTTGACTGCAGCTTTGGCATGCGATTGTTTGGGAACACAGCGTACCTACACTGAGCTAATAAATTAATCCAACAGCACCACTCGTTCTATTTCTAATATTTATTCACAATTGAAATTTTGTCAAGTACGCAATTTCAGAGTCAACTAGATGGCGCTATTAAATTTATTATATTTGCTTCAGATGTAATTTTGTAATTTTAACTAAGTCTGAGTGGCGACATCTATCTATTGTCGAGTAGTTTTTTACTTGCATATATATTTTTTAATTATTGGCCTAATAAAATTCTCGCCCCGGTCCGGACTCGAACCCAGAATCACAGCGGCAATCGGCTAGTAAGTCTGGCCTATTTACCACTGCGCCACTGAGCGCCCACACTTTCTATTTAAATTCGTTGGTTTTAAGTAAGTAGTTGATATTTAAAAAATTAAATTTTCCACACCCTATTTATCAAAATCTCGGCCGTGAATGAATATAACTAGGGCAATTGGCTTGTGAATTTGGGGACTTGCAGCCACAATAGTAGGTTTCAATCAATGTGAATCACTACTCGCACTGCTTTTTGCAACATTTCTGCACACACAACGAACAAACATCGTTTGTGGACCGCATTAATATGACGTCTATGTACGTATACAATGCGCTTATGTTTTAATAACTTTAATAAAGCACACTACGCATAATTTCCATGCAGCGCGCAAAGATATTGTTCATATTTGTTCATTTTCTATTGTATTTGCAATTCGCAGTATACATTTGATATGTTTATTCAGTGACATTCACCGCATTGTGTAATTTGAACACAAAAAATGTTTCTGTTTTCTCTTTGATATTATTCGTTTGTTTTAACTTTTTTTTTGCCATGATAATACGAATAACGAAATTGTATTGTTAATTTCCAGCTAATAACAAGCAAAAGTTTTTGGTCGAGGAATTTTTTTCGAGTGCATGACGAAGGTTTTCGGCTGGTCCTGTGGAATGTTCGAGACGTAAGAATAAGACTTATGAATCGAGTTCGTCAGGGCGTGCAAGTGACGATAATTAATAGCGAAATAAGTGAGTCTTGTCGTCTGGGAGCAGCGACATAGTAACGTAATAGTGAACTACGGGAGCTGCTTAATTAGATCAGACAAAGGTTCCACACACTTATAGTGAGCACAAATGTGTAGCTCACTAATTTGATACAAGTTGAAATAAGACAAGAAAATTTCCAACTTTAATTTGATTTCTAGCGTACAATGCCCCAGAAATAGTGCAGCTTTCTGTTTTTCACTTTTTACTCCAATTATAGATGGCAATAGTTTACAAGTTTGTTTTGTATTGGTAAAAAAGTCCCCAATTTGTAGTGACATCTTTTGGTTCAATTGCACACTAACTTTAGCTAATTTTTTAACCAAACTTACTGATTTCTAGAATTATCAAATATAAAAACCGAACAATAAAGAACACTGCAGACATTAATTAAATATGTCTATCTTTTTTTATCTGTTTAATTACAGCTAACTAAAAAGAGATAGACAACTTGGTCAACTTCATTGGGAGAAAAATACGAAAAACTTGAAGAAGCGCCACTTGACGAAGTTTTTCTCTCGAGTTGCAGCTAAAAGCCAAACGCATCGTCGCGTTCTTTTGACGCTGAAAGCATGAAGCGAACACGAGACATTTAAAAAAGCGCCCGCATGGAAACCCCTCAAGTTTGTATTAATGCGCCGGTTTTAGCATCACGCCTTCGACCTATTTGTTTCAGTTTAGATCAAACGCGCGCTTCCTTACTAGTGCACATTAGTTGCGGCGGGCGCAACGGGCGCTTTGCTTCCGTTATAAATCTATCGGATTCTGCTAACAGCATGAAAGATTGGCGAAATGCGGAAAATTTTAAAGCGACCGACCCATCGTCGAATCCATCTTCATTTTCGCCCACCGCCGCACACACAACAATAGACATCTAGGCTCGAACGCAAAATAAACAAGCGGGCACGTATTGCGATGATAAATATTCCATTCTTCGGCCTGCACACTTTATTTGCGCGGCTAACTCAATGCCTTATCCTTTTTGTGTGCTCGCACATTCATGAAGGATGTGAGGGATGTGAGCGTGCACACATTTCGCGAAGAATGCAATTGACATGAATTTAAAATTCGATAACGCACACACTTTGGCTATACTTCAAACGCAAACTTTTTATTGTTTCGCCAAGCAACTTTTCTGCACGTTGACGCTGCGCGTGAAAAGTGTATCAGTTCATTTTCTATTGTCGTCGAATTTTTCCGCTCGAAGAGAGTGCGCGCAATCTACCTACAAACAAAGCTGCTTCTTACGACTTGCTTGAATATCATAAATTTATTCGAATGCCGCTTTGATTTTATTGCCGCCCGCCTGGCCGACTCAATATTAGCACACTATACGAAATCACTTATAAGACAAACAAAACATTTTATTGCTCAAATATACCTATACATAGGGGACAATTCACAAAAATCTTTGTTTTGTGTGTTTTGGTTAATGGTGGAACACGCTGTATCTGAATAGGATGTGATTTGCAGATTTATAAAGTGGCGACATCTTTGTTGAGTTTTCGCAAATATTTAATATTTCATTTATGGCAGTTAACATTAAGAAACATATACGACAAATATAGAAATATTGATAAAAACATATAAATTGATTTTTCCAAATTAAATTTCTGCATATTTATCATTTAAAACAACTCCAATTAGGGCGCCATCTGTAGTGCAATGCTGAAAATCGAATTTTTGTCACCATATAGTGCTTTCCACGATAATGCACCAGCTTTTCATTAAAATGAGCGCTCATATGCGCACTATGTGCATTCGTATTGATTTCATTGCTGTTTGGAAATCAATTTCTGCATTTGCAATAAGAGGAAGAAAGCATTGGCGCCATTTTCTATCGGGTTAGAGATGCATTTACGAGTATTCCCATGGCGTGAATATGTTCAATATGCTGTTGCTTCGCTGCATGTACATATATGAAATGTCAAACTAATGTAACGAACGTAAAACAGACACAATACGAGAGGATAATAGCATGGAGTGAGCGTAGGCAGCATCCACCTACCTACTCTGCATATTATTTGAAAATATGTGTCAAAAATATCTCCCAGACATTATATTATAATATACAGCGTGTTTTTTTTTTTATTTTGTTTGGTATGAACACATTTTGTACGCTTTGATAGTAAACACGCTGTATGCCTAGGAAAACTAACATCTTGGAAATATTGCGGCATTTTCACACATGAATACACGTTAAAAACCCTACTTGAAAGTTTCAAGACGTCACAAATGAACAATGCAAGAATATGAAGTGTTTGGATAGCCCTCTAATAATAGCTGTTATACACGAAAACTATTGATTTTTTCAAGGTTCCTGTAATTTAGTCCAACTAAAGCGACATCTGTCAATCACTAGTGCAAACTTCCATTATAAAATCATTCAACTTTATACAATGATTAGCTATAAATTCTGTAATGTTCTCAACGGTCTTGTTATACATTGCGTAAACAAAGCCGTCTCCCTCTCTAAAATCACAATAATGGTTGTGGTGGAAGCGCCGGGCACAATAATGCAGCCGCGTTGGTGCATTATTGTGGCCCTAGATAAGCATTCTTGGAACGTTCAATGCCGTATGTGCGTCGATTATCTTTGCGGTGTCGCCGCACCTAATTCGCTCCGCTAAAAAAGATTACGTGCTGGGAGCAACCTAATTACAGATTAAATCTCGCAATTAAAGCGCTTATGTTAATTGAAACTCTTATCCTTTTAATAAGCTCCATGCAATAACGATACCGAAATGCGATAATAAAAGCTAAACGGCAAATCATTACAAAAGTTGGCTTCTTTTTCGCTTCTTTAGCCCAACTTTAACCTAACCCACAAAAATGTTATAGCAATCAGCGCATAACTTATAAGGGCATCGTAGTCGTAGTTTTTTGGTATTTTTCTATCGTGAAACTTTTTTCCACTTTCCTCAAAGCTGCGCTAATAAATGGCTACCGCATTCGTCGACAATTTCGTAACAAGATTGCCTTCTTAACTTTTATTACGCGTCTTTGCTTGGATAATCTTCAATTTATTTCTCATTCATTTCGCTCGTTTTTTCCTTTTTTGAAATAACATTTTCCTACAAACGACAACTTCATAGAGTACTTTCATTTAAGTTTTTTTATGTTTCTTACATATGGTACTTTTCACGTACTAGTTAAAAAAAGTACTTGACGCACGCTTTCTAAGTTGGGAAAGTCAAACCTAGATGGAGTTACTAAATGTTAATCCTTAATTTTAGAAATTTAATTAAGTATTTAATAAAAATATTTCAAAACTGTTTGAAATAACAATTTATTATCCCTAATTTTTATCCTGCTTGAATTTATAAAAATAAAAAAATAATGTCACACAAATAAACAGAGATATAAAGTTGAGTGGAAAATATGCGCGGTAATAAAACGATTTATTCGTAATATTCTAATTCTATTATCCTGAATGCGATTCTAGATTTATGTTATGGGCTTTCCATAATTGGCTGAAATATACTTTGCTTGCGTAGCGGCGGCGGGCAAAGTGCAGAAATTGGGTAAATATAGCGAACGCAAAGTGCAGATGTCATGTAAATTGTATTTAAATGCGGTGTAGTTGCGTTGGCTACAGCGTGCAAGGAGAACTAAGTCGTCCTTATCTCGTCAATAAGGTGGTCCGAATACTTGTTATCGGCTTGAACGTCGGAGTGTTTCCTTTGTGCGCCTTTTATCGGCATTTGCATTGCATGCCTATTGCCCATTAGAGTTTCTCGTTGGCTGCAAATAGGCACAAGTGACTTTCAACGAATATGCATGCGAATCCTCCCTTTGTCAAGCAACGCAACGTTGTGCATCTACAGTCAAATTCAATGTTGCATGAACTTTCTACTTTGTCCCAATCAGAGTTACGTTTATTGTACATATTTCGAGGATTGCAATATTATCCTCTCAATGTGCTTAATGTCTCCTTTTGATACATTCAAATTTAAGCATTACTCCCGGATTTATATCAGTATCGCAATGGGTAAAAAAAATATAATTCATTAGAGGACATCAGTAAATCGTGTTCGCGGAAATAAAAATTAACTACTAGACTGCAAATTTCATATTTTAAATATTTTGTTCGTATTGTTAATAAAGATTAAACAAATTTAAAAAAACATATGTTAAGGTTTATTGTGACATCAAGATTTTAGAAAATATTTCAACATTTTCATAATTTTGGCGATTTTCTGAAGAGAACATAATGTGAAGGCGCCGGGCACAACCTGAAACTAAAAAAAAATCATATAAAAAAAATATTGGAATTTATAAAAATGATTTTAGTGCGTTTAAGTGACCATATCGTAAGATCAAAGGAGCAAAAAAACAAAAGTGGAGCAATATAAAAATGGAATAATGATACTCTTAGATAGATCCCTAAATGGCGGTCTTCAAATATACCGAAATATCACGTGCCTTCAACCCCAGCACCGGCAAACCTGACCCAAGATGCCTGTCCAACGCAAACATTTCCTATCCACCTATTCTCGACGCGGGCAAACGAGGCATTCGGGGACGTCGTTTTCTCTTTCAGCATCGGCATCAACCTCAGTTCGGTTCAGTCTACACCGCAAATAGTCAAAGGATAGAGGCACATTCGATTAGGTATCATATGTGTATCATGACATCATGTTGAAAGAAGAACATGATCACATTCGACAAAGACGTGCACTACGCAAACAAATAAAATAACGCCACTCACAATTCGCATGAAATGTATTACACTGGTTTCGCTTTAATAAATCGCTTAATGCAATTAGTGTCGGTGGCATTGTCCTGGTGAGGTATTTATTTAATTGAATCAGTTGAAATTATTTAACTCGATGTACGAGTGAAATTAAACAAATCGAGATTCGAATGGAATTATTTCACAACTACGTGCTATTACAATCCGATTGTATAACGTGCGAGCGCTTAATTTAAATCATAATTTCAATAGTATAAAGCTACGAATGTAAATTATTTCGACACCGACGATTTCCCCATTTCACCTAAGCATTTTAACGCGATTACAATTAAACACACTCACCTATTGAAATATATTCATGTATTATGTTAAATGATATTCTAATATTCGAACGCATCGATTTCGTATTGGTCAAATCATTATAGGTACGCACAAATAATTTAACGAAATAGTCATAATTAATTAACGATTAACTAATGTGTTGCACTCGGCTCACTTTATTGTAATTACAATTTACATTTGTAATATGTTCGTA
The DNA here is from genome assembly GCA_030264655.1 of Leptusa sp. GC000079. NCBI lineage: Eukaryota > Metazoa > Arthropoda > Insecta > Coleoptera > Staphylinidae > Leptusa > Leptusa sp. GC000079. The sequence continues at coordinate 2,530 of JARJDT010025152.1, read as the reverse complement.
ATATGTCAATATTTATTTGGCTTAAATGTATGACGTCACATAAAATCTGCTTACTTATGTGACCCACATTGCAATCTTCGATGAAAAATCAACGAAACGTATCGAAACAAATTTAGAAAATATTGATGAACAAAAGGTCAGCAACAGAAAGACCGTTTGGAATATTACGTCATTCGCTGGCTGGCTTTTCTTATTTGTTTGTTTTGATATGACGACATTGTGCGCATTGTTCGCGTTGCCGTCGTCGCTTTGTAATAAGTTAGCTGCTTGTACGCGCTAACCGCCATTGCACCATTCATAGACTCGAGTTGAGCATAGTTTCTGATTGTTTGTCTAGTTAAGTTATCGTTTGAATCAACATATGTATATTCGCCGATTGGTATGGTCGACCACTTGTGTTCCGCGCTGGCTTTCAATAGAAAGAGGTCCATTCAATAAGAAACAACAACCGATATCAAACGTATACTAATCACAATTACAATATTTATTCACCATCTGCGTAGAAATTAAGCAAACTAATTAAACTGAACGAAATTTCACTGTAAACTGAAAATAAAAACGATTTCAACGAAAATTTAAATTTTTAACCGGTGAGTAACCGGCTCAGTAACAAAGTTCAAGATTTGACATTAACGGTTTAACCAAAGCCAAATCGAAATTGTCTTATGTGTTGCATATATTAAGCTCGATTGAGATTCGCTCAAGAAAAAATGCAAACTTTCGAGATTGAAATAATAATTTTCACTCGGTGGGAAAGTTCGACTCTTGAGTAATATAAATGCAACGATCAAAAATTCACTCGTGGAACATCAATAAAAACGAACGAAATGTGAGCGAATTCCTCATAATTTTTTGTACGCGACATTTCGCTCCCTATATGTTGTATAGGGAGAGAAGTTCGCAGTCAGTGCAATAGGAAACGAAAAGAGGACGAACATCTCTGTCTCTCTGCACACCTAGCTTCGACGAGCCGTGCTTGCAGAGCAGCCACAAAGCGCAGAAATGTTTCTTCCGCAATGGAACATGTCCCATGGGGACGGCACGCCGCTCCCATAACGAAAATGTACACGTACATATGTAGAGCGCAAAAAGTGCGCTATATACGTTATTGATTAATATTGATGGCATCGTGTTGAAAGTTTTTTCATCATGTTCTGATTGAGTCCACAATAGTTACCATACAGCAAGAAGCTATAATAAGCGAAAACCGAGGCGAAAACCATTTCATTGTTTTACTTGGAGTGAACCCTGGATGCGTCCTTGGTGCTCGGAAAGTGTCTCTTCATCGAGTGTGAAACTGGGGAATAAGGTGATTATTTCTGTGTGGAGAAAACGTGTGCCGACTACAAAGTGAGTCTTTCAACTCGAGAGCAGCGAAAAAGACGACATCAGAAATCGTTGCGCAGCTTAATTGTAATACATCTGGGTCATCAACAAAAGTGAGACATTGCTAGATATGCGATTGTTATACGCATACGACTCATACGAGGAGTTTGAATATAATTAGGTTGCTGTCGCGAATTCGTCTGAAGACGCTGCAAACCCGCAACATATGGATGGCATACGCCCCGGAGACATCAAGCGAATTAAATCGAGCCAACAACTACTCACAACTGAACCCCAACAACCAACAAGCTCCTATCTCGCGAATGCAACTTTGACATTAATCGTATAACTTTAATTGTTACTAACTGTTCAACGTCTTGATTATGAATTCATGCGTTTGCAGCGCTGACGAGTATATAATGCCAGTTAGTTGCACTTGGAACAGAAATTACAGGAAACTTTTTATCGATAATTTTATCGAAACTATCGATTTTTATTCAAATTAGTAGGAAACTACTATACCGACTTGGTGTTTTCACTACATTCAACTATCGATGGCAACACTATCAATAGTAGATAAGTCTGTCAGAAACAAAAGGACGAGGATGAGAAAAAATTTGCAGAGATATTTTTTTGTTGGGCGATTTCTTTTTATTGCGCCGCACCTTTGGAGAAAACCTGTATGTGGCGTCGATATCTTTAGAACATAGACGTATGTTGCTGTGTCGATTCCGGACGTGCACGGGCGGTGTAGATAGCCGCTGAAAGGATTCCATGAATGATCATGTTGAAATATGCAGCACTTTAGTCTGGCTTATCTGTGGCTCGAAGCATCAACCGCATGTTCGTGTTGCTTTCGAATTTTTACCAATCCATATCGCCCGAGTGGATAGCACACATCCATTGATTCGCCTCTCCTCCAGCATGTATAGTAGTCGATTCCGATTTCGATGGCGTTGCGGTTTTAGCTTCATTGCTCGATGTAAACTATGTTCATATCCACTTCCTGTGCACTTGTACTATCCACCTACTCCTCGTATACAAGATACTGGCCATAAACACACGTCAAATTTGGGATTCCAATGATTTACGCCGATTTTTTACATTTATCTTATCGCAATGTGTAGATACAGTGGACCGGAAAACAGGAAAAACGGAAAATCAAAGCAATCTTCGACTTATTTATTCGTATGTAGCAAATCTT
>JARJDT010025149.1:0-10447 GCA_030264655.1 Leptusa sp. GC000079 | reverse complement strand
AATCTCGACATCGAAAATTTTCATGAATATATGACTTCTCTATTCTAAGGTATGCTACCTAAGACCGCGAAGTAAAAATGTAAAAGCAAGTGTAAAAGTTCAAACCGTTTCCCTGATTTCCCATCGGTCATCGGTCGACTCCGTCAAAACAGCTGCAACCAATCACAGCTCTTTCGCAAAATCGTAAAACGCAAATCGCAAGGGTGAGAACGATGCTTTACTCGGTGCATAAAAAGAATGTATGTGCCATCTATGCAAATTGAACTCAACTATATTTTTACAGCTTTCTACAGTTTTACAGGTTGCTAAACATTAATTTGAACTTTGCGCCAAATGTTCTTTTGTTCCAATTAGTAACAGTTATCGCCGTTGTTTAAAAAATAAGATCCAAAATCAAATTGTGCCATGATTAACAAAACTGTTTATTTCATTCGAAGTCCTAAAAATATTAGTTGCATCACTTGCAACAAATCGAGAACGATAATCTCGATAATCGACAAGTTTAAAAAAAAAATTCATCACGTTGACTACAACCGCAATCGTTTGTGTTACTAACAACTCTCCTGTTGCTGTGGACGTTGCTGCGCATTTGGTAAGTAAGTGATAAACATAAACAGTGATAAAATTGAACAAATTTTATCATTTCACTTTATGCGGTTCGATATTTTTGCATAAAGTAAGAAAATGGCCATCATTTCTTTTCCGAGTTTTTACATTTTCATTTATTTGGCTATGTAAAGATAAGGAAATATTGAAATATCCAAACAGATTTTTAACGCTATTTTAGAGAATTTTGAATGCTGTGAAATTCTCCGAACGATTTCGGTTAGTATGGCTACATTTTATGAGAGGTCTCGTAATGCCTCGTGCGTGAGCCACATTCATCCAACTGGCCATTCCGGCAACTAAACTAATCAATATAAATTACTTTATAATAATTCCCATTCAGTACATTGAATTGTATGTACGTTGTGTTGTGCAACAATCTCCAGCCGAACGTGTGCGTCGACATTAGCAATATCCTCGCACAACGTCGGTGTGGACATTCATTTGGTACAACATAAAGGAAAATTAGTCGGTTTCGTAGGCGAATGCGACATTTTTTACGTCCATGGCAGCTGTCAAATACACGGGAATCATTTGCTGTGGTGTCCACTCGTAGCCTTGGTGACTAGCTAGTGCCTAGCAACCGATACAACAACAAAGGTAAAATTTGTTTCTTGCACAATTTCTTACACTTTGGCGTTATCTTCATGCTTTTCTTATCACAAGCGACATACATGATGAGCCTTTACAGACATTTATCACTATTGCACCGGTTTTCCTTCATTGGATTGCCGAAATTTCGATATATTCTAAGTGCACATTTATGCCGATATTTCATTGTGCCACCTTATCTGAATGTGTGTGTGTGCGTGCTTTTGTTATCAATAACGAACAAATGACATCCATTACAAATGGCTTCCTTATTGCTAAATTTATATTTCGTTTAGTTAAAATTTTTGGTTTGAACTGAACTAATCTTAACATTCCTAAACATTTTTGTCATCCGAATAAATGCGGGGCTAATAAGAATGTTGTCAGTTTCATAGCCTTCAACAAGCAAACTTTAATTAGGATTCGGATTCTGTTTGGTAAATTAACTTCATCTTAATATGAGTTGTTAAAATTAATAACTTGAACTTGGAAGTCGAAACTAAATTACAAATTATTAACCGCCTAGTTAAAGACCACACTTCAAAGGCAAATCAACTTGATTTGTTTCTTTGGCACCTTTCGGCTTTCCTTTGAGAAATTTAATAGGGTGTTACAACTTCAAGTATTGACTATTTTGGAAAATTAAAATTAATATTTTTTGACCCAACGCTAACAAACACTTACATCTTGACTAGTAGTCCTGTAGGCAGGAATTGAGATCAACTAGAAGGTCCGAAAGCGAGTTTTAGATTGAACGTTTTATTTTGATATTCAAACTGAATAAGTGTAAGTCTCCCCAATATTCAACACTCCATACACCAAGTAGATAGCACATTATGAACCCCCAGGTGGGGTTTCCATGGTGCATGGAAGTTGTCTCTATAGCAATGGCTCGATTAGGTTCCCTGAAAATATTCGGAGGCTCCCAGTGTTCCCAAGTTCCCATTTATTTCGTGCTTGTCAGATATACTTTGCTGTTTGATGCGATGCTTGATGCTTCTCTTGAAAGAGCTCTGAAACCCTTGCTTCTTGGAAGTTTTCAATTTCAAAATGAAATATTAAAATAAAATGTCTTCGAGTTGAAGACTTCAACATTCATAAGGTGACTTAATTAAATGTTTTATTTTATGAAGAATTTATTCAGGGGCAGGTAAAGTACAAATGAAAAATTTTAAATCTAAGTTAAAGTTCATTCACGATTCATATTCTGCCAATATGGCGATCTGTTCGATTTATGGACTGTTAAAAATTAATTTGATAAAATTTTCAATTGATGAAAACACTTTACTGTTTTAAATTTTTGCAACTCAGATTTCTTTCTTGTTAGATTTCTAAATGATTTGTTTGCAAGGACAATTTTTGGTTTTCATTAGTTGCTGTTGAGGTTAGATCCTGAGTTTTGGTGGATTTGAAACTAGTTTAAATTCTTATTTTGAAAGCGTAGTCAAAGTGTAAACGAACATTATGGAGGTGTGTTACCCTTAGTTCGGTACCATTCGGTACCAGTTATCGTTTGTTGTGCAAACCTGCAAACGGTAACGAGCAACCAAACAGGAACTGCTCACCGGTGCGTGGTGCACCCCATACACAGCATGCACCAGCAAGTTCATAAATTGGTTTGTTACAAATATGACTCACAGCCGAGAACAGTCGCAACAAACCTACCTGCAGGACTTGCAGGAGGCAATTACCTTAGTGAAGGTAAAGGCCTATTTGGATGTGGATCAGTTCTTTTGTTCTTGTGTAGCTGTTCAGTTCATATTTCTTTTTACATTTGGTATTTTCATATATGAGGGTTTGATAAATGGTAAGTAAATTGCTAAAATTGCCTACCAGGTGCTTTGTTTTTGTTCATTTTAACATTCTATAAATTTCAGGGATTAGGATTAAGTTGCAATGATGAGGCTTGTTTGCAAAATTGAAAAAGATCAAAAATGAGTGTTATGTTGTGTGCCTGTTGCCCTGCTGCCAGCTGAAGTCATATTCTGGAATTCCTCAATTGTATTCAATCGGTCTCACTTACAGAGCCAGTGTAATTGAGAGAGACCGGCTGAGCTTCGAGCAGAGAGTCAGTGTAGCCGTGGAGACAAGTCATGGCAACAGCAGCTTGCTTCGCAGGGAGTGCTTCGGGAGGTGGCAGCAATCCACCCACTCCAGCTCCAGCAACGACACCACCTGCACAGAATCAGACAACACAACTGATTGTCCTTCCTGCCAGTTTGCATCAAGTAAGAGCAACAACAACAACGTATTTCTTAGTCCTTGACGTCCTTCACTCCTTGTCCTTTGTGTTTGCCTACCTTACTTGCTTATTAGCTATGTTTCATATGATCCATTTTGAACATGTCCTTACGCATGTCCTTGATTGGCATTCGAAATGCGAAAGTAATGTTTGTGATTTGTGAATGAACAGAGTGCAACAGCAACAATTGTTAATGCGAATGGTGTACCTGTAATTGATGTGTCCAAGTTGGAGCACGGCAACGACTCCAGCAACGAGAGCACTGCGACGACGGAAGCTAGAGGCGACACGCACGAATCGGACCCGTTGGCTTTAGGTGAAGAGTCTCCTCATTTTATTACTGTCACTGGTATGTGGGCTCATTACTAACATTTCATTCAGTTCAAACTTCTAATTGATCATTCATCAATTCTGCAATACTATCTTGCTTTGCTCGAAAAATAAACGAAAATGCGGCGATATCACAAAATTGTTCTCTTGTTCTCAATGCAAACACTTATCAGAAGCAACAGCGCGTTCTTACGCGTCACTCACACCTGTTCAACCGGCAGTAGGTAAGCTCCAACTGAAAACAATTAACAATTACATTATGTACATTTTTATTTAATTAAATTTTAAACCTGCAAATGTTTCAATTGTAGTTTGGTAGATAATCCGACTTTATTGGGTGTATCATTTTAATCTGTCATCAGGTACTTCCAAATTAATGCTTCTTTGTTATTTGTTTGCGGACAGTTGATGGGGATACTCGTAGGGGGTTGTTATAGAATTTTGTAAATGTAAAAGCCAAAGGGGTGATTAATAAGCGACGCACGTGATTGCACCATTCTTCTTGTATCAATTAAGGTAAAAGTAGATAAGGGTAAGGAGATAATGTTTCACGCGTAAAATCCGAAAAAGATCAAATCAACATGCTTGAGGCGTTCCATGTTCTAGTTTATTTGCTTTTCGTGTACTCTTTTGACTTATCAATTTTATCGCATAATCACAGTAAGACATAAAGACAAGTTAATAATAGAAGTACATATTTTAAAGGAATTATTTACTTTTGGAGTGGGAACTTAGTTTAATTTTATGCATTTTTTTGTAACAAAGAAACAGCTCGAAAGAAGTTTTGTTTGTATATTAAACAAATTTCCTTCAGAATTTTTCGTAACAAACGATGAGTTTTTCAAAATTATTTATCTTAAATAATAAATTCCCAAACGGAAACCGTTACTTATTTAAAATGTTTTAGTTGAACTGTTTTGATTGAGGATTTTGCACAAACATTATGCAAATCATGGACAAAATCAGATACAATTTAGTTCAAGCAAATTATAAAATCTGAATTCATTCGAAAATCTGTAATAGAACACTTTGCATAGCATTTCATTTTTAATAGTCATCAAGTTCTTTATACTTTTACATTTCACTTGATCTGTTAAAGCTTTATCTTTTTCGTCATATTTTCACTTATTTCATATGTGTTTACATACATGCCCGGTATCATTGCTAGGATGCTACAAAAAGTAATAAGTTGTAACCCTATTATTAACACTCGAATTAACCTGCAAGTTGCAACATTGGCCATTGCGGATTAAGGGGCATCTCGTGCAATAGTTACAAGTTGAAGAGGGAGGCCCAATCCACCCTTGCATATTCACCTACCTTAGCTCACCTAACTAATCATCCATCACCCTCCACTCTTGCTCTTCATATATTTTATCCACCTGTACAATGAATGTACAATTGCACGTGCACATTTATTATCCTCAGCCTGATTTTCTTTGATCAAGTTCAACAGGGATTTTAAGTTATGTTCCATTGCCCATCACTCATCACCCACTGTGATCTCTTGCTCTTCAATTGAAATCAGACACCCACAGACCCACCCCCAAAAGTCCTTGTTCCTGGCTGGGTCTTGTTGCAATTGCCCTGTTGCAGATTTAGTTTCAGTATCAGTTGCTATCGATACATCGTCCTGACAACTTCTAAAACTTTTTAAGTTCACTGTTCTCATTGCTTCTTGCTTTCATTGACAATTTACTTGTGTGATGTATCATAACAAATTTAATAATTACGGTAGCAATAACAATCGAGGTAAATTTTAAAATAATCAGGATTTATTAAAGTCAAAGTGCAATTCAATTATGTTTCTTTAATGTTCAAATACTTTTATTTTGAATTAAAAAGAAATTTCAGACAGTGAAAGTGTGGCGTCACATCAAGGCTATCACGTCCAGTATGTCGATCCGGAAATGTATGCGTCTCAAACAAATGGTGGTCAGGCACAAATGTAATTATTGAAATTAAAATTTTCATATTTTTTGATTTGTTATAAATTATTCCTTCATCAGTGAGTATATCAATAATGTTTTGAATTATTTAGGGCGTACCCGGTGTACACAGTTGGAGAATCCGGAACGATTTATGCTGCTAGTCAAGGACAATACTATGCGACAAATACAAGTAATTCGGCTGCTTCAACGACGGTTGGTTATGCTGCAGCAGGCCACTACTTGGTGCAACAAACTGTTGATGCTGATGCATTGATTGCATCCACCCGAAATTCACTACAAACTACTAACGCTGTAAGTACCAACCACTCAGTTATACTTAAAAACTTTTATTTTTATCTGTTATTTCTATATTTTTTTATTCATTGCTGTATGTCAATGTAACACATTCTTTTAAATTCCTTTCTTGGTTGTTTTCTTGGCACTGTATTTGGCTTTGGTATCTTTAATATTCTAACTAACTCGGGGGTATAATAGGAAACAGGTTATGTGGCGACTGCCACAGTGCATGCGACATCGTCTTCAGGGCAGGAAGAAGTCGGCTCGGCTCTGAGTCACGCTACTCGTGTCTCACCAGCAACTGTAAGTGTTCTTCCACTTCAAGTTCACTGTAATCATAGTAATAAAAGTTTAAAACATGTGTTTCAAAATTTAAGAATTAATTTACGCAGGGTTAAATTCAATTGTAACTTTTTAAAATTCAAGGTTCAATGGCTTCTGGAGAACTTTGAAACTGCCGAAGGAGTCTCTTTACCGCGCTCAACGTTATACGCTCATTATTTGCGACATTGCGGCGAACACAAACTCGAGCCTGTGAACGCGGCTTCTTTTGGTAAACTAATACGTTCGGTGTTTCTCGGCCTGCGGACAAGACGTTTAGGCACTAGAGGAAACTCAAAATATCATTATTACGGCATCCGCGTCAAACCCGGCTCTTCATTGCCTTCAGTTGATGAAAATTTCAGCCGAACAATGCCAGCTGGTGTCCAAGGCAAAGGTGGATCAAGTCACAGTCTCAAACGAAGTGCTGACTCGATGGAGCAAAATCTAAGTGCTGGCGTTATCCCGCAACATCTCTCGTACTTGGGGGATGGGAGCAATGCGATACCGCACTTTCCCGATATCAATTTCTTGACTCCATTGCCTGACGAATGCAGTTATGACGATGTTGACACATTAAAGTAATTTTTTTCTTCTTTGGCTTCAATAATCTTGTTTAATTAAAAAATGCTTTTCTAGGTCGATTTATCGCGAACATTTGGAAGCTTTCTTGGATGCGATACTAAGTCTGGAATTCGGCACCATCGAATCGTTATGGCGCGAATTCTGGCGCTCACAGGACAATAACAATGGTGACGAATGCGAAGAAGAAAAGTACTTATCAAAGTCGAAGCTATTCGCCATGTGCAGCATGCAACCCATGCAGGACTTTGTTCGGCAGGTTGACTTGACATTCTACCAGAACCTTATTCAGGTGCTGGTCCCCGATGTCCTCAAACCAATCCCAGCAACGCTCACACAGTCTATCCGGAACTTTGCCAAGAGCTTGGAAGGCTGGCTAACAGCAGCAATGACCGAAGCACCTGCTGGGATGCTGGCAGTCAAATTGTCTGCTGTATCAGCATTCAGTTCCAGTTTGCGGCGCTACACATCGCTCAATCATTTGGCGCAAGCAGCACGTGCTGTCTTGCATAACAGCACGCAGATAACGCAAATGTTGGCCGACTTGAATCGCGTCGATTTTCAAAGTGTGCGCGAACAAGCGTCGTGGGTCTGTCAGTGCGATAACGAGATTGTGGCGCGTTTCGAAGCTGATTTCAAATTGACTCTACAACAGCAAAACTCTTTAGAACAGTGGGCGTCATGGTTGAAGAATGTGGTTAAAAGTGCGTTGAAACCGTATGAAGGCAAACCGAATTTTTCCAAGGCTGCTAGGCAGTTCTTGCTCAAATGGAGTTTTTATAGGTATAACTAAAATTGATCAATCAATCATTGCTATAATTATTTATGTTTATTGTGTATGTATAGTTCAATGGTTATAAGAGACTTAACATTGCGTTCTGCCGCAAGTTTTGGTTCGTTTCATCTCATTCGCCTCCTATATGATGAATACATGTTTTATTTGATTGAACATCAAGTCGCTGAGGCTACCGGAATTGTTCCGATTGCTGTAATGGTTGAAGGCATTGTAAGTACTATAATTGCGCTTCTAGTTAGTATTTGAAATATTTCAATATTCAATATTATTTAAGAAACAAGATATTCTCTCAAATAACTTGAGCATCTATGGCAGTGAGCCAGTGATGAACGGCAACAGCTCGACAATGAACTCAGCGAAATTGGGCTGTGTCAGCCCATCGGATCCAACGAAACGCATGAAAATTAGCTAGCTGAGTGCTGGAGGCACAACGAAGTACATCATTACATTTCCGTAATCCTATTCTCAATGAACCAATGATAAGAATTGCATACATATATATATTTTTTCACAATGTTCCTGATTTTCTTAAAAGTATACATAGTAGGAGAGGGAAGATAACTTATTATGCTAATGCATATTTATTTAATTTATTTTTACTAATATGACGGCAAAGTATCGATTTATTGCTTGCAATTGTACATTTTGTATCCTGTTACTTTATTTTGCTCTTTGTATTTGTTTAAAAGTATGTCCCTGGATTGTTTGAACAAGAGGAAAAAAGGTGTAGTTTTGAATTTTCTGGAAATCTGGACGAAGCTTTTTTGCTTGTTTTCAAACCCTCAAATCAGTTATTGGACTGAATTTAAGTTTTACCGTTTCTCAATGAAAAATTGTTTTCTGTCAAATTTGCATTTTTCTGAAAATTTTGGTCTTGCCAACCTGCATAAAAATTTAAATTATTAGAAAACTGTGCCACTAAACAACTAATGTTCTGTGATTGCCAGGATATTTTAATGCATTTCAAATTTTTGCAAACAAAATCTAATTTTGTACTATAGAAAACGATTTTTCGCTCAAAAACGGCAAAACTTATATTGAATCTAACAACTGATTTGGGGGAAGCTTTTCCAGAAAATCAAAACTACAATTTTTTCTACCTGTCCAAGTAATCCAGGGATTTACTGTAGCTATATTTGTATATTTAAATATTATAGCATGACCACAAAAATTAATGTTATCTTGCTAAAGTTAGCAAGGTAGTATCTATTCTTGCAGGAACGGCCGATTTTTATTAATTTCGACTGATCAAATAATTGTAACTGTAAAACATTGTATTGTTTGTTAGCTATAAGTCGCGTGAGCTTGAAACTGCTCTAAAAATGAAGAAATTTCTGTTTGATTGTGTGTTGAATTGAACTTAATTGTAAGCTCAGTAAGCATTTACAAAATGTGTTTATAGTCGATTTCCGATTTGTGTTTTTAACTACTTGAAAATACTAAATATCATTGTTAAGCCAGAATTGATTGAGCACAATTGAATTAATTAATTGATATGAAATAATGGCACAATTCTGATTAAATTTGTGCCAAACTTGTACATGTGCACTGTCCCACTGTCTGGTTTAAAAATGAATGTTTATCACAACAAAGCTGATGTTTTTGCGAATGCGATATTACGTACGTCAACGCTCAAAGGTATAATCCATCCATTCTAGTGTAAATGATGAATAACTATGATATTTTGTCACGTACCATGTAAACTAACTTAAACAAAAGAAAACTATACATAGTATATGAAATCTACGCAGGGTATAAAATTGAGTACTAGTACAACTAAATGTTCACTTATTATTGTACAATTGTAGTCATTGATTGTCGATTGTCGTTTATATATCATGCTAAACTATGTATATCATACCCTGGATTCTAAACGTTTACAATACATTTGTAGCGTTACTTTTAAGAAAGAGTATATAAAACAAACAAAAAAGCGAAATCAAACTCAAATAAAAATAACACAGGGTCTAAAATTTTCTTAAATATAAATGCAACAGGAAGGGAAATTGAAAATAGACCTTATTCCTATTGAATTGCTCATGTGTCAAATTTGAAATTTGTGGAATATCGGCAACATTGCAATTAACAACTAACTATAAATAAAGATAAGGTCTATCGAATAATCGAATGTTTAAACAAAATATTGAAAATGCATAATCAAAATTGAAAATTCAAATTGTATGCATCTAAAGCATAAATGTTTACCCAAATGCCTCATGTTAGTCTATATCCTAAATTTAAAAATAACTACAAAAGTGAACAATGAATAGTATTGTAATAATTAAATTGAGCATAAGAAAATCTACAGAACATAACATTTTGTATTTGACTTAAATAACGATATAATATGTGGGTGGTGTGAGTTGTGCTTGGAACTTGGATGTGTAAATATTTCAAATAATTTTATTTAAGACATTTCAAGCAACTGCACCAAGATCAAAATATTTAATTAAATATGTAAATTGAAATTGTAAAGCACGTTTGGTTCACACTGTATTTCAGATTTCACGATTTGTGTCCATACCGTATGTCAACGGATAGGGTTTCAAATAGGAAAACATATTGTTGTTTTGATTGTTCTGAAAAACTGTTTGGGAGAAGCGTTCCTGCTTGTTTTCAAACCCTAAAATCAGTTGTTAGATTGAATTTAAGTTTGACCGTTTCTCAATTCTTGTCTGCAACATTTTGACTTTTTACTGCCACTTGCTGCAAATCTGACAAGTGTTTTGTGTTTCTTAAGATCTTTCTTCT
>JARJDT010025123.1:0-21142 GCA_030264655.1 Leptusa sp. GC000079 | reverse complement strand
GTCCGTATGTATGTACGTACGTACGTATGTACGCATGACTTTGTGAACACGATAGCGTCTAAACCGCTGATCCGATCGAGCTGAATTTTTGCCAGGTCGTAGATACCCATTGGGAATAGATCTGATTAGATTTTGGGCCAGATCGGAAAATACCTAAAATAAAAATCATTGAAATTGTAAAATGAGCATATCTCTGAAAGTATGCACTTAACGAAAAAAATGATTGGATTTTCAAATTTCTGAGGCAACAACTGGCAACTGGGACAACAAGCGAAGCGAGTTGTTGTAGTTGCTAGTTGTTGGCGCAGCAACTGCTGCAACAATACATGCACAACGCACGCGTAGTTCTAAGAAAGATCAGAAAGTTTTGTGTAGCGGGGCTACACGTCTAGTTTTCCAAAGGACCAATTTTATTATTTAATTCACAATGTCATTTTCAATCACAGAATTTCGTTTGAGGCAGCTATTAAGGCCCACCCTGTATAGGTATGACGATTATGATCAAAAATTATTATAGGCTATAAAGGTCTTTTAAGGATTTAATTAATAAATTTAAAAAAAAAATGAAATAGTGACAATTCTTATGTTCGAATGCTTTGGTGCTTATGCGCACTGTGAATTGTCCTTTACGATCTTCGGTTGTGCGTATCGCTTGCATATTGGCCATATTGCCATTGCAATCGTTTCGTTCTTTGATTTTCTTTCCATTCAATTGTTCCATCCATCCATTTCCATTAGTGTGGTGGGGCTGCTCTTGAGTCTTGCCTTGTTTTGCGCTTGCAGTTGCAGCTTGCAGTTGAGCTGAGAGCGCTGAGAGTGTCGGTGTCGGTGGGCACAATCGAGCTGATAGATGTTGCTGACGAAACGTGAAAGGAGAAAATGCCAGTGGACAAAGCAGTCGTTCCCGTAACTATCAGCTAGTTGTCAGTGTGCATAAATGTGCATTCTATTCATACAATCAAAGAGCCAAAAATTAAGGAATCAAAATTAACGAATCGCAAAACAAACACACTGCTAGTAAAACAAAATGGAACGGAAATCTCGCTAAAGTAAGTAGTGATACTCGCGCCACACACGAGCGAGAAAATTCCAATTACATAACCTTACACTAGTGACTAGGAGACACTAGTGCACAGCTAGTGTTAGCATACGTTTCGTACATGTCGGGGTCTATTTGCAAAAACCCTTTGAGCTTTAAGCAACCAGTTTTTGCTATTTCAATCTGGTAAAATCACAAAATCTGTAGAAGTACATTGTTCGAGACATTGTTTGACAATCGCCAATCGCGCAAATTGTGTAAAAATAGAAAGCTGTCGCGCTTCTAATACGTTTTATGAATGCCAAGAATAAAAAGTTTGAGACGGTTTATTCTCTTGTTTCTAATGCGCGTGCTACGTACTACCTAATTGTGATCAGTCGTTAGTCTTTTGTTTCATTATCATTAAATGTTAAAAGCAGTACTTAACTTCTGCGAATTTGACTAGTCTGGTGTGCTTTCTCTCGACAGATTTTCTTTCTGTTAGTATGTAGTCGAAGAACAGCGACGCGCAATCGACAACTCCGACAGGATGAAGCACCACAATCCGAATAAGAATAACAACAGTGCCGGCAGCAGCACAAAAGCACTCAGTCTACTCAGCTATGTCAAATATGAACACCTGTTGGCGGGTGTTTCTGGAGGTGCCATCTCAACTTTAATTCTCCATCCACTTGATCTAATGAAAATACGTTTTGCGGGTATGTTACAACTATTAAAATACTAAGTGCAGGGTGTCTAAAATGTTGCAAAATCTCTTCAGTACTTCAGTGGCTGGTAGAGGACCTTCCAAGGAACCCCAGAAAATAGTTTAAAAATGCCTCCACTTCAATTCTCGAAAATATGAAGAGGTAAAGTAGACAACTCAACTTCTGCATTTGTGCGAATTTAGCAAATAACTTGAATTGAACATCATATATTAAAACTCGCAGATATAAGAAATCGAGCTGTCAACTTCAATCTTCAAGAAGCGGAGGATTTTTTGTACTATTTTTCTGTGGTTCCTCTACCAGTCAGTGATGATGTTATGCATCATTTTAGGGAGACCCTCCATATGGGGTTTAATGAACAACAAATAAATAAGCAATCTTCAAACATCTCAAACTATAGCTATGCTAATCTTCGTTTTAAAGAATCAAGCTGAAACGAACAGATTTAATAGTATATTATGTAATACATATGTGTTGTTAATAACATATTACACACAAATTCGCGGCGAGTGGTAAGGTAACGCTTTTTCAACATGCGTTATGTACTATAAATTGGAATAAATGTATTGTTTAAGCCAGCTTTATGCCAACCCGACTCAACTGAAACTGAGATTGTTATCAAAATTGAAAATTGAAGTTTACGTTTTTGGAAACAGCAAAAACTATGTTGACACTTAAACTTTGGTTTAGCTAAACCGTAAACTTCAACTTAAGCTAAAAGCCAGGAATTTGTATGTAATTAAATGGGGAGTTTAAGCCTAAACTTACTGACTGCTGTACAACACGTAAGGCTTAAGCTAAAACTTAAACTCCAAAATCCGCTTAAGCGGCACCTGTTCAACTCGCCCTTAGTGTACATCAAAGCGACTTAAAATCGACTTCAAAGTTTTAATCAACTTAAGCAAACAGCAAATATTTTTATTGAAGTTGCTTACCTTTTCGCTGGCGACACAATTTCTAGCGACATTTCTTCCAATGACGACGTAATTGTGCAACAAAAACTCGAGCTACGGGAGTATAACCAAGCGGACTTAGTTGACAAAAACAGCAACTCAAAGCGTAAACCCTTTGCACCTTCCGGCAACCAATGGGATTGTCAAAAGTTCCAAAAAACTGTTGCTACAGTTGGTTCGTATTAAACGCTTTAGAGCAGTGGTAGCGTTGTTGGGTTGTTTTGTTGAGTCTCATAAAATGAAAACTTTTCTCAATTACTAATGTTGGCCATAATCTCAGTTTCAGTTAAGTTGGGTTGGTGTAATTAATTATTCCAATTTTAATCCAATTGATTTGAGATTTCATCTAATAAACCTGACATTTCTTCTGGAAAAATTGTGACTTATTGATTTACAGCTATAACGATATGCAAACGAGGCTTCTTATTTCACTAATGAAATAATATAAAACACTGGTTGCCTATGGTGAGGCACTTCTTTCATTGGCTTTAAAACGTTAAAAGTAATAGCTATTTATGCATCGAGGAAATAATGTAGTTGATTCCTGAGGTTCGTAGAATAGTTTATATCAAATCCTAAATTATTGTTTTTACTTCGTGTTCATAGGTATAGTGCGCATATAGGCTAGAGAAGTATAGGGGATCATGAAAATTCTGAATCCAAAAAAAATTGGTGTGGGCACCACATGACTTCGTGGTCATGTTGTATGTGACTGCCTACTTTAAAGTATTGCGATCTCTTTTACCGCACAGTACGCATGCGTGCTATATATAGTAAATGCTAAAATTAAAAACGTCCCATGTTTGCAATTCAGAATGAGAAAGTTGATATTCTGACTTCTTGCGGTTCCTCATTAATGAAATAAGATGCAGCTAATTTGAAATAGTCTACATAACGTGCCGTGTTGGAGAGTTTCTAATGGACGGAGTTTTGCGAGCACGAGTGCATCTTAACTTGATTATTCATCAACTTATTACAGACTTAAGGTACGTTATCTATGAAGCGTCAGACGCCTCCTCTTACGCTATTCATTGAAATCATTTCCATTTCCTAAAAGCGTCAGTTCCTAAGGAAATGGTTTCAATGAATACCATAAGAGCAGTGCTGTGCGCCAGATGCGCGGCGTCTGACGCGTCATAGAAAACGTACCTTTATAAGTCATTAAGATGTGTTATAACTTATAATAAATTAAAACATTAATAATGATAAGTCTAATTTGTTGTTTTTCACAGTTAGCGACGGCAGATCATCGCTTCCACAATACAGTAGCTTATGCAGTGCGTTCCACACGATATTGCGGACTGAAGGCGTGCGCGGCCTCTATCGGGGCGTAGCGCCAAATGTCTGGGGTTCGGGCAGCGGTTGGGGCTGCTACTTCCTCTTGTAAGTACAAAGTACAACGCCAAAGAGTGTTGAAACAATAGTTCGCCCCTATCTCCCCCTAGCTACAACTCGATTAAAAACTGGATTCAATCAGACGATGCTGAGCAACCGTTAGGACCGACGTTGCATATGCTCACTGCAGCTGAAGCAGGTGTACTCACACTGCTTTTCACGAATCCCATATGGGTGGTCAAGACGCGTCTTTGTCTCCAATATGAATCGGAAGCCGTTAATGTGGGCAGAGGGGGGACGGCCACATACTATAAAGGTATGGCAGACGCGTTGGCGAAGATCTATAAACAGGAAGGTATTCGCGGATTGTACCGGGTGAGTAGTTTAAATTATTCGCCTTACACTTGGCAACACTGCTTTCTGCTAACATGTTGTAGGGGTTTATTCCGGGCATGTTTGGAGTCACACACGGAGCGCTACAGTTTATGACGTACGAGGAAATGAAGGCTTTTTATAATCAATACCGGGCGTTGCCCTTTGATAACAAATTGGTAATTTTTAACAACCTACGATTTTTCCCCCCGTTTGACTAATTTTGATTTGATTGTATTTAGACAACAATGGAGTACTTGTGCTTTGCTGCCTCATCAAAACTCGTCGCGGCAGCAGCAACCTACCCCTATCAGGTAATACGCGCCCGTATGCAGGACCAACATCATTCATACAATGGCACATGGGATTGCATCAGCAAAACTTGGCGGTATGAAGGAATGCGTGGCTTCTACAAAGGGCTGGCGCCGTATCTTTTACACGTCACACCAAACATTTGTCTAGTCATGTTGATCTACGAAAAATTCACCAACAATAATTAATACTTAGTGTAATATTATTACAATAGTTATAAGTAAATGAATTTATCTCAAAATGAACAACTTTAACAGTGCAAATGCAAATAATCAAATAAGTTGGTTAATATTTGACTTATGAAAGGTGTATATACTTAATTCAAGTGTTACTTATTCAGAATTAATTGATCAAGCTTTAATTAATCATCTAACATTCTTTATTTTACAAAGGGAGCATTAAAATCGAAATAGCGAATAGCGATGCTACTTGATGGCCGCGATTTTATACTAATGCCATACAGGAGTTGAATTCGAATTGGCTTTCGTCGGAACATTTTTCATTTTCTACCTACAACCACAACGAGTGACGAACGGATGCCCATTCGAATCGCTATACCCTATTCACATTACAGTGATAGTGATTTCGCCAAGTAGATTTTGAAAATTTCATATGAATTACATTACATGGGCGACGGTGGCGCTAACTGCTATCACAGTAACGTGAAGGGTGTAGATTGGCGCACCGTCTAGGTTTACATGTGGAGACCTCCTTTGGGCCATTTTGAGATACATTTTTAATTCAAAAATGTCCCATGTTGTTTCATCTGAGTTAGAAATCTCTGAACTATCAACAATTAAATCCGCGGACTGGCCAGCAAATTGTGGAAAAGCTACAACTAGTGACGGTCCTCGAATTATTTTGAAAAGAAATTGTAATAGATAAATGTTCCTTCTTGTGCCATTTTCGGCATTCTTGATATAAAAGCTGAAAGTTTCGCAAGTACACATGTTCAAATGAAAATTTCTTCTCAGTACGCGTATGAAACCACATTTTCTATAAAGAACTTCGTCTCAAAATGGCCTAAAGACGGTCGCAACGTATAGGTAGTTCGCAAATTTACAAACACCCTGTATATGCGTTTAAGCGAGAAAATCCATTCACAATGATAACATGTAGTTCCATTTGCTCATGCCGAGTTAAAGTTCAACTCCAGGTTAAACCCCCCAACTGAGAGACAATTTGTCATATTTACATATTTTGCATGCAAAAAGTGTCAAACTGCCATTTTAACTTGGTGTTAAATTTTAACTCGACATGTGAGAATGGCACGTAATGTTTATAATCTTAGAGGCCATACGACAACTTCCCAATTTGGGCAGATGAAGCACTTAAACCTCAGTTATAAAATGATAGCGCACACAACTGATACAGTTTTATGTTAAATGAAAACAACTGTTTTGAAACCGGTACTTGGTAAAATGTCGGAATCCTGATCTAAATAGAAATCTATCTTTATTGAAAGTTGAGAAAAAGAGGAAACCAAATGTGAATGTAAAAATAATAGTTTATTACTTATCTTGTCAATCCTAGGTATACAATCATGTGTTATATTTGATGAAAGATGAGAAATGTAAACCATAATTTCATTGTTTCTTTCTTCACTCCATACACCAAACTTCACTCTTTTGACAGAGAGTGAAAGCAAGATGTGAATAAAAATTTTCAAGTCACTTGATTTATTCTGTAATAATCGAACCATTAAATATAATCGAACAGTAAAATTTAGGGCTCTATTTGAATAATGGAAGATGGAGTTGAGGGCGTCACAGGTGGTTGTGGTTTTTGACAAAAGTAGTTCGGAAATCATAACCAAACCTACATTATTGACGTAACTCGTGCCATGAATGACGGGTCCTTACTTATGTTAGCAGTGTTACATGAAAATTTAATCATTACCTGTATGTGACCAAGAAGTCGCGTCAATATAATCTATCACAAGCAGTTAGTAGAAAACACATGTAGGATAAGTTGCGGTCCATCAAAGTATCAAAATAGAACATTTTTAAAGTATCCTTTTCTCCTTAAGATTGTAGTCGCAGGTCGCAGCCACCCAGGATGCCAATCATTTATGGACACCCTGTACTACTTGCTTGTACTACTCTATTGTAATTTAAGACTGAAGATTTTTTAAACTAGGGAAGTATAGGTGATCAAGTAAATCCGGTGTGGTCACCACACAACTTCGTGGTCAAGCACAGAAAATGATTGAACACAAAGTCGTGTGTTGACCACACCGATTTTTTTAATTCCAATTGACTAATGCTTTTCAGATGCTAATTTTGGCATACATGGTTGATTAAATCAACATAACTGTGTAAAAAAAATTGATTGATACTATATGTATGTAAGGGGAGGAATTATTTACATTTATTAATTTTCTCATGATAATCGATATTGGACACCCTCACAAAATCAGACTGACTGGTTGCTGTTGAGCCAGTACTCCATCTTATAACCATAAGAGAACATAGCGGACACCGATAATACAATAGGTCCGCAGAGTGGGTTTCAAAGAGAGAAATAGTATATTAGGAGTAGAAGGCTCATTATTTGATATCAAGCACTTTTTAGGCAAAGGCGCTAGCTAAGACCGACAAATTGTGTTAAGTACACAGTACACATGATATAGAACTTTACTAATATGCCAGCTGTCGAAAACATACCAAAGAATAATAACATTTTATTTAAATAATATTGCGAGTTTTATAAGCAAACTCAAAATTTAACAAGTGTACTTTCAGTTAGTAGTCTATTCAGTGCCAAAAACGAAACAAACAATTAATATGCGTAACCTACCAGCGCCATCTTGAGTAATTCGCAATTTGTGCCATGGTTTGTGCAAACGCCAAGCACATCGTGATTGTGCATGATATGAGTTAACAAGAGAAAAGACTAATGATTAAGCAGTAAAATTTAAATTTGGCAAATTGTATCACTTGTTTTTTTGTTTTGTCTCAAACAACGTCTACGAAATTACTTCCAATTAATAAGAAAATATAAGAAAACTGCTTGCACGGCAAAGCCGGCGAACACGAAAAACATTTGTTCCTGTATAGTAGGCGCAGCACGCTTTTGTTGATGATGCAGAAGCACTTGCTGCAAATTATCATGGATTGCATCTAGTTTCACTTCATACGCGCGCACACACTTCTCCACCAATTCGATTTTTTCGATTGCCATTGTAATGCTTTGATTTTCCGGCGACGATTTCGGCGCCGATTGTGTCGAATCTGAATGATATTCAGACTCACTACCTGTCTCAATACCATCCAGTTCAACGTCCATATCGGAGGACACTTGTTTGGTAGTTTTCCGTTTCTTTTTCGTCTTTGCATGATTGCGTTGTTCATTTGCCGGGTCGACGCTGACTATACTCGCTGTGCGTATCATCGGGGTCGCATGTTTTACACGCGTTGCAATCATGTAGTCATGCTCATACGTGTACAGATCATTTCGTGGATCCCACGGCCGAAGATCCGAGTGCTTGTACACCCATTGCCCCGTCTTCAGGTCCTGTTGGAAGTGATTGGGCACCCACTCCTCACACTTTGCTTTGCGTTCCTTGCACAAAGCGCGCTGTGCCTCCTCTAGAGAAGTTTTCTCTTCAGTGGCGGCATTCATATCGTCTCTTAAAATTGCAGCGGATACATGTTGCCATAACCTTTCCGATTCCTGCTCATCCTGTTGATCTAAAGGAACAGTGAAGCGCTTAAGACGGTTCTTGCGTACAGTCGGCGTCGGATTCCAAAAGATAGCGTTCTCTCCAGTGCGGCGGTCTTTGATTGTGATAACACCATCCCAGTAACCATCAAGTGTCGCTAGTGTTTCTTTGCCGAGTTTCAAACGTCCTGTGACGCAGTTTGTCTGTTCTGCCCCGCCCAAAAACGGTTTCAATTTAAACTCAATTTCGGTGTAATAACCTGTCTTCTCGCATTCAATTGTGACTTTACCGCCCAATTCCATACTCAATGTACCCATTAGAATGCCTTTACAGTGCGCGTAAGGAACAGTAAGCATATAGTTCTCTCCGCGTGGCAGGAGCGATAAGATGGCGATGCCGTCCAAGATAGCAGATGTGGAATTCCCGTAGAATTTCGACTTGGCTAGGATTGAGGCGGTGATGGAGAAACCTTCCTGCCTGTTGGTGACATAGAATGCGGACACGGGCGGATGATGCGAGACTTGTTCAGCAAGATAGAACGTCTTTGAGCCATTCGGATGGTACCAATAGCAACGATACATCTCGCCAAGGATCGGATTGTAGGGTTTTTTCAATCCTTTCGGTTTTTTATACAAACCTGAAAGGTACCACTTGACTACAGCCTTCATACGAGTGAAAGCGTCGTCTTCAAGGACAGCTTTCGAGAGTATGTCCACATGATAGTAGGAATCGGCAAGTTTGTCGAGAAAGGAACGCGGCTCAAGAATGAAGGTTGGCAGCACCACTTTGCTCAGATCCATTCCGGGACGCACTTGCTTTACCAGGTACCAAATGAGCGACTTATGTTCGTCTGCAAGTTCAATTACTTGAGCACCCGCCTAAACAAGGAAGAAAACGCAGAACACATTTTTAGATTGCTGACATAGCAATGAGAATAGACTCACATCTCCGAGTTCCTCTTCATGATTCGGGATGTAAGGCGTTTCATGTGGGTCCTCATCAATGTCGTCCTCCTTAGCGGACACATCCGATTCAGTCTCGGAAGCGTCTGCGTCTCCGGCGCTCAATTGCGCCCCATTGTCGCAATGTCCTTCATCTAAATCTGCACTTAAATTTTGCATTAGTTTCGCTACACAAATTGTTTGCACTTTGTCAAGTATTTACCATGATCGAAGTGCTTTTCGTAGTCAGCTTCCGACCACTGGGTCTCGTGGTTGGCGCTCCCGCTGTGACTTTTGTTGCTCACCGAACGCACTAGAGCCGCATCATTGCGAATCGAAATCTCCAACGCGTCCAACCAGCACATCCCGGATGCTTGCGATGGCGCGCGGAAGATTGAGTGCGAGTTTGGAAGCGGTTGTATCACAGCACCTAAACAACTCTTCATTAATACAAACACAAAACAGCAATTATGAATTGTTACTAACTCATACCTATCGTTTCGTTTTCGGGTCCCCGGGGAGCCCATATCGACTGATCCAATGGATTGTACAACTTGAAACAGAATCCATCCTTCTTGCTCGGCCGCTCGATGACTTTGCACGAATTCAACAATATCGTTCCGACCCAATGCGCACTCTGAAACAACATCGTCCTCATGTTATTACTCATTTGTGCTGCATGCAATCAGTCGCCAGGGATTGCGTACTTTGCACTTGGGGCTCTTGTAGAGCAGGAGCATCCCGGGTTTGAGCACACACCACAGTTTCGTCCATGACTTGAGCGTGCCGCGCACCTTTAACCAGTCGGCAAGCACTACCACAGATGGATCCTTAAGCGAATTGAGTAGTTCGTTAGTCACACGCTTTTTCTCTCTGCGATAGTTTTTCCTCTGCGCTTTGTAGGATTCCTTTCGTGTGAGTTTTGCTTGCGAATCCTAAGAATTAATGACTAGCAGTTAATTAACAAAAACGAACCCTAATAGTACCTTCTCTACAGTCATAAAATCCATTGTTTTATCAACCATTGAAATACCTAGAAGATGAAAACATACTGAAGTGCATGTGAAATTGCATTATAATTGCTAGTGATTATCGTCATTTATAGTAATGATAAAATAAAATCATGTCCAAAATCATTTGAATAAACACATTTGAACAAAACGGTATCATTAGAAGATTTTTTTCTGTTTGTAGCAAGTTAATCGAATCAATTTTCTGATATACATATGTATATCAGAAAATTGTATTGTTGTATTGTTTTACATATGTTAAACAATACAACAGCTACACACCAGCAAATGAGGCTATATTTAAACAAATGTTTTAATTTTTAAATGTTGTGTGGGATTCTTTTATCATCTGCCTTACAGCCCCCACCCCTAAATGTATTTCTAAATACGCCACTGCATTTTGGAAGCCTAACCCGAGGCCTAACCTATATGGCCGTTAACCGTTTTGATATCTCTTGCCCTTTTTGCGATAGGGCGCCATTTTGAAAACCATTGAAAAACTGTAACTTTGAAATGAACATTTCGTTATTGACAGAATTTTCCGGCTTCCGGTTTTCAAGATAGCGACGTTAACTTTCTTATTTTAAATGGCACAAAACATAAATGTTTCCATAGCATCCCAAGAATTACCGAAATTGTAAAATATTTGAGAAATTACGTGTTTTGTACAAAAAGTTTATGATAAAAGTTGTTAAGGATGAAATTCTGCATAAGAAAATTCATAGATATATTTTGTGTAGAGAAGTTTGTATCTTTATTCCAATTTTAAACTTTAAATATGTATTTTGTAAGTTAGTTACCGACCGATTTGGCCGAAAATTGAATCAGTTCGTTTCACAATAGGTGGAGGCTTAAGTTTAAAATTTGGTGCATCTGTAGACGCTATCAAATAAATGGTGTGGTCACCATACCACTTCGCGGTTATAGACAGGTAATGATTGGATTTTCAAATTTCTAAGCCAACAACTAGCAACTGTGACCAGTTGCCAGTTGTTGCCTCAGAAATATGAAAATCCAATCATTGCCTATCTATGACCGCGAAGTCGTGTGGTGACCACACCATTTATTTCGTAAAGTGTCTACGGTCAGAGATATGGCCGTTTTAAATTTTCAATGATTTTTTGAGGTTAGGTATTTTCCGATCTGGCCCAAAATCTAATCAGTTCTGATCCCAATGGGTATCTACCCCCTGGCAAAAATGTAGCTTGATCGGATCAGCGGTTTAGGTGCTATCGTGTTCACAAAAGCATGCGTACGTACGTACATACATACGGACATTTTTCAAAAATCACTTTTTGGATTCAGGGGACCTCAATTCGTGGAAATCCATCAAAATCTCGACATCGAAAATTGTCATGAATACCTAACTTCCTAGTCTATACGACCACGTAGGAATAACCAATTCCCAATACCCACCACACATTTAGGAGTGGAAATTGGCCCGAAATTCAAACACACCCCAAGATTAAATGTCCACCCTGTATTTAAAGAACACTTTCTTACCTTTGTTTCGATTAATATTTAATTTCTTATCCATAAATAGTAAATAAATTAAGAAAATCAATTTTTTTTTAAATCTCTAAAAATTTAACAATGGAACGTTATTCTCAAATATAGTCCGGATAAATCATAAATCAACTAGAATAATCAATATTCCCTACATTGTAAAACACGAACAACCATGAATGTTCAGCTCTCATTATTTACAACATTTACATGCTCATGCTTCCTTTTGCGCCCAATTTGCACTTACCCAGTTCAGGAACTTCGCGCTTTTGTATAATGTACTGTTTGATCGGGCTATTCCCGTCGAAACCGGGCGTCCAGGAAATGTTGACTGCACGTGTCAATCCGGTATCGACGCGTGCGGCTTGCACGTTCAGCGGTGCGAACGGTAACTCGATGACGGATAACTTAGCCGTACGCGTCTCGTTACCGCCTGGCGAACGCACCGCACACGAATACTGACCGACATCAGCGGCGCGCACTTGCTGTATCTCCAATGTGCCATCCGTATGGATGTTAATACGCGAACTCAATGTTGGATTTATTAATCTTTACAGAAATTCAATTAATAAATAGTTTGCTCAATCATACCATGTGAGTTGTGAATAATCTATTCGCTATGCTATATGAAAGGAAGATAATTAAACTCGATGACTTACTGTTTGTTGTGATACCAATCTAATTGGTAAGGAACTGAAGGATCTGATGATACTTTACACTGAAGAGTTGTCGTGTGCCCCAAAAGCACTCTCGTATCAGCAGGTGGTTGAATGATCTGGGTACGAACTGTAAGCATCAATCGCATTGATAATAATTATACTTCTAGTATTCAGACTTGTTTCGAAATTTATTTTACTTCAAGTTTGGTTGATGTTAAGTGTGAACATGGTGATGTGATATGATTGTTTAATTTCATAATGAGTGATAGTGAAAATAGTGATTGTGTGGTTTTGATAAGAAGCAAACGTGTTTAGTTTGTTGCACTCTGCACACTTCAACCCAAGTCATACATACCCAGGACGCTGATGTATGCCGAACCTGTCACTTGTCCGGCTTCGTTAGCCCTCAGACAAGAGTACTGACCGGCGTCCGATTCGCGCACGGCTGCAATCAGTAAATCGCCGTTCTCGAGCACTTGCACACGCCCGGAGAGTTCGAGCTCGCTTTCTGCAATTAGGTATTAGTTGGCAAATCAAACAAAAACAAATTGCGCATGCAGTAGTTAATCTCAAATGCATATTACGAAATCATTACAAAAGAAAAATACTAATTATGTTTGGATGGCATGAAAGTTAAGTCTTACGATTGTAGTTCCAGGCAATTGTTGGTGTTGGAGCGCCGATTGCTTGACAACTGATGGTCACGTCCTTGCCGTCGAGGACTGTCATATTTTGCGGCCCCATTTCCATGATTGGAACCGAAGCTACAAGAAAATTTTCATAGAAATCTCCTCGAATAAGCATTGAATGAAACATGCTTATGTAGAAAAAGTGCTCATTCACATTTAAAATTCAATCAATAACTCTGTTCATACTTCGTTAATATCTGTTTCAAATTACGAAAAAAGCTAATCATCTAATCAAATACGGTGATAAGTATTCATGCTCATTAACGGTGAGGACTATACAAGAAATAGCAATAATATATTTCAAAAAAGGTAAATTCACATATGTATTTTAATTATTGATATAAATTTAATGGAACGTTTTTAAATCTTTGATAATTTCTTGAAAATCCTCACACAAAATCGTCAAATTCAATGAAATAAACTCAAAATAAATGTGCGTTTGTCGTTTGTGTGCGCACAACTGATTGTCAACGAAAACAAATCTAAGTGCAAGAAAAACTCTGAAATAGATGATGAACTTCTCTTACTAGTCGGCACATTCTGTTTTCTGTTACGTCGTTCACTTGCGTTTCGCAATCGCAAAATGTTATTGCGCAGACTTCTCCTATTCAGTAGCCTAATGCGTTCTATAGTCAAATAATCGTCCACAAATTAGTTAGTCAATTCTAATAGCAAATATAGTCGTTTTGTCATTTTTACGAAGTCGAACAAACTGAATAATAACTTACTTTTGACTTTGAGCCATGTTGATATGTAGCTTTCGCCGGCTGGATTTCGCGCAAAACATTGATACATGCCGGCATCGTCGATGGCTAACCGCTTGATGAGCAAATAATTATCTTCCTGCACTTCGTACCGACGGTCATTCAGCTCCTCAATGTCAATCGTGTTCTTATACCACGTGATTTTGGGTTTCGGGATGCCATCGACATCACATGGCAAGACAATCTGCGAAGCATATTCGCCCAGCGTTTCCGGCCTTGTGCTACTAACAAAGCGCGGTTTTTCCAGCACGACGACGCTCGCGCTCGCTCGAACCGTTGGAAAGCCGCCGGTACGCAGCGATACATGGCACTCATAAACGCCCGAGTGCGTTAAATTGGCCGAGATGAGTGTAACGCTGCGATTCCATAGATCGTTGAAAGTGTGCTCGATGCCGCTGTTGTCAATTGGCATGCCGTCTTTGAACCACAGCGTTTCGAGCTCGTGGAGTGGTCGCGCGTTCGCAATGCAGTCCAGAGTGGTCTCGTGTGTGCCTTTGACGATTTCCACGTCCTGCGGTTTAATAATAATCTCGGGGGCAATTTCGTTGTAATTGTTTGTTTCGAGCACGTTGAGGCGTATGAAGGCGCTGTTCTCTTCTTTGCCTTCTTGCGTGTTCATCGCGCGCACACGATAAGCTTTCGCGTCGGTGATGTCAGTGCTAAGAATGATCAATTGGTTTGATTTAGATTTGGCGTACTTTTGCGAATAAGGTAATGGCCCTTCGTCCGTCTGCCATGTAATTTGCGGCTCCGGCGATGACTTTATGTAGGGCAAGTCGAGAATTGCGGCCTGCCCGCCTTCTATCGTTGTTGTTGCAGTTTCAGTCAAATTCTCAAAAGTGCCCATGTCTAACCCATTGATGTGGTTATTAACAGTTCATATTGCTTGTTAAAGTACTAGTGAGACCAATTAGTGAGTGAGATCAATCTTCAATAATTATACGGAGATTAAGATTCGATTTGAACTATTTTAACGTTGAAACAAAAGTTGTGGACATTATATTTGGTCTATCTAGTCATCAAACGTATAGTACCAGATTCAAGCTAACGTTCTGTTTCTAAAAATTTAAGAAATTTTGAACCGTGTCGGAGTTATAACAAGTGAATCACATTTCCGAACACCGCAAATGTTGGTCAAAATAATATTTTTCAAAATTGTTCTTAGTACGAATCTTTTCACAAGACAAGAATTCTTGTCTTGAATTGAACTTCTTGTCTTGTCTAAAAATATCAAGACAAGAAATTTGGTTTTCTCGTCTTGCGTTTTTGGTTTATTTTCTTTAAATTTCTAGATATTCTTATCAAATTTCTTGAAAATCTTAATCTTGTATTAATGATTTTGATATTTTTCAAGTCTTGTCTTGATCTTGACGGAAATTCAAGACAAGATTTCTTGAATTTCAAGTCTTGTGAAACCCTACGAATCTTTTTGCTTGGTAATAGAAGAATAAAATTGCACATGTTTTATACCGATAACAATTATGAAAACAGCATATAATCTGCTGTTTTCATCATTGTTATCGGTATAAATGTTTTTTTACACTTTTATAAAACAAAAACCAAAACGGTTCGTACTCTCTTAAATTTTAAAACTTGAAATTAATAGGCTGACCAAATTTGGTCTGAATTTTTGTTCATGTTTGCTAATTTTTGAGAAACAGAATTTTAAAATGTATCGGGGCATTCAGTATTAGAGTAATGTTTTCTGTCCGATCATTAAAAAAAAGCTGTACTTACAAGCAACAACGACTTTTATCTCTTCGTTCATAATTGAGCCAACTTTATTAGCTGCCATACATCTGTAACTACCTTCATCTTCCAAGCGTTGTGAAAAAATTTTATAAAACGGTTCAGTGGAAAATTCAGTAAGCGGTTGACCGTTCTTCATCCATCGGTATTGGGGTTGTGGATAGCCTGCAATAGAAAATCATCAATTATAAAACATGCTGCCCTGTCATAGACGCATGGTATGAGAATGTGGCAAGTGGTCCTTTAACTTTGTTCTGCCCTAGTAACACTTCTTGCTTTTAACTACTTGCCTACTTCCTACTTGCAAATTCCACCAGGAAAGCACAAATATGATGGCAAAATGTCGTAAATGTGTCATTATCATTGTTTATTTAGGCGAAAGCGAGCAACTCTGGTGGGTATATAGGTAGGGGTAGGTGATATCCACTAAAAGCTGCTGCACCTTCAGAATATTCAACATCTCATTTGAGTTTCCTCCAGATGTGTGTGTGTACTGAATCGACTTAGTTAATCTAATTACGGTTTTGTTGTATATCTTGCAAGTTCTTAGGATAGAAGGTGTGATCTACCTTTACCAACGCAACAAGCTAGTGCTGGATTATATCTCAGGACATTCAACCTTCCCGTTTATTATTAAGACGGCCTAATCTTATCAAGTATTAATTGCTGTGACAAAATTTACTTTGCTGTTAGACGTTATTGCAAGTAGATAATTCATTACACAAAGACTTACTTAAATATGCAAATTTATTTACAGACATAAAATTATCAATTTTCAATTAGATTTCGTAAATGGATATGCTTCTAACTTCATATCATATGATATGTGTTTAAATGGAAAAAGCTGTATGAAATTCGAAATGCAATATGCAAATGCATTTATTATTCATCCAAGTCAATCGGCAATTCCTTCTTTCTAAATACAAGTCGTATGGCTCTAAATTTGTTCCCATTTTAGCTTTAAAGCTAGAAGTAGTGTGAAGGAACGAAAGCCAAGACGCCAAAATAGTAGCAGAATTTGCAGCGAGAAACATTGAAATGAAAGCGAGCTTAACCTAGATGAAGGCGAGAAATGCGCTGCACGTTGTGCATTGCATCTAAGCAATTTCCATCAATTGCACTCGATGCGTTATATATTTTCGTGGATATGTTTGGTTTCGGTATCTGGGTCCAGATAATCAATGGAGTAAAAAGCGCAACTAGGTACATGCACCAATTTCAATTTCCTTTTGGGGTTAACCAATTTATCCAGTTTTTCTTGACCGAGAAAAACTTTCACGTCTTTAATTGAAACGTTAAAAATTATTCAAGTTATTTTTCACCATTTTGAACTGTTCCAGTTCCGAAATAAATATTACGTGTTGGCAACTCTTAATTATGGCGTCTATAAGTTAAAATTTATATTGTCCTGGGTGGGCAGCAAAAAGTGTAATATGAGTTTGCCGAGTTTACGAGTTCGAATTTAATTAAATACTTCATTCCCTCCGAGAGTAAAGTGATATTTTGTGTCACTTATTTGGTTTCGTGTTTTTTTTTCGCGGCTGCCACCAGCAGCACAGCACACCATCGTTTCTTTGCCTACCTATACATATTTATTTAACGAGAATACAAAACCTAAACCAAAATCGACTTGCTCAGCTGAAGCAATAAGCTGCTGAAGCCTCTCTGATACAGCAAAACAATGTTGTATATCTTATAAATACACTGCTATAGGACGTGTTGGCATCAACGCTGTAACTTAGACTGGATGTGCACATTGCTGGTTGGCAATCAAGGAAATTTAGTCGCAATATAGGTATATGTGCCACGTTAATTACCTGCATATCGTAACATAACGGGACTACAAGGATATTGTCTGTCGACAAGTCTCGAATCACCACATATCTCTACATGCTTCATCTCATTAATACAAATTGAGACTGCTCATTACAAATTGCGAATATTGCTTATATTAAGGTGGCTAATCAAGATGCTCAATTGTTATTAATGAATTTTAGAAACACGCCAGCAAGTGCAAGAATTTAGAGCTAAAGTTTTGAATGACTAAAATCTCCAGTCACCAGTTTTACAAGAAGTACCTAACTCATATATGGGAGAAAATATAACGTAAGTATAAAATCCTCAAAGAATAAGAGGCACAAAAAGAGGCTTTGGAACATTTTAAATTTTTGTTTCTTATTGTGATTGACCGGAAGTCTGAACAAGGGTTGATAATAAATGCAAGTATCTTTAACATTTTTCATTGTAACTGATTATTGAGATTATCTAGAATAGTAACCAAGAACAAATTGATGGGTGAAATTCAAAATCAAAAGATGGGGTTTGATTTTGAAATTCATACTGCATAAAGGCTTTAAATGAAGATATAATTTGTGATTACTAATTAAAATTAAACATATATTTTTTGAATGACAAGATTTTTTTAAATAATATTGTTCAATACCTTCCTCAACAGTCCCACGATATTTTTGAGACACCCTGTATGCAGAAAGCTTGATAAGTATCATAAATATCTAATATTCGACCAATAATTAATGTGATATTTAAATTCTCTCCTTTGTACCGAATGCTTTCTTGATTGAAAATTCCAAATATTTCTATGCGAGGGACGAGGTCCATCCATATATTTAGCATTTCCTTTAATCATCCGAAACCCAACAACATGGAATAATAGCATAACTCTAGCTCTATGCCAAGAGTAACAAGGACAAAAGAAAACTCTTGTCGTGGCAAATTTGGTAGTACAACTTTATAGTCCTGACAAATTAAAGGTACCACGAAACAAGTATTTTTCCAGTAGAAGCGCGCGGTTGTGGTTGCTCCTAATGAAAAATAAAGCAAAATAAAAAGTAAATGAGAAGTGAACAAGTAGGCAAGTTGTAAAATAGGTTGAAGAAAAAGAAGTACGGTAAATGCAGATAATCGGGCAACAGTTTAGTGAGGCAATCGAGCACGTTGAAGAATCTACAATCTACGCTCTCTTTCGAAGTGTGTCGTTAATAATTAATATGTATACGAGCGCTTCTGCATGGCTTACGCTAGTGGCCCTTTAGAGCAAGACTATGCCATCGCTATCACCACACCACGCCAAAACACTTTGGGCCGTTCGCGTTTATCTTATCCAAACCCCATGCCGAAGCAAAAGCAACAACATTCGTGCAAGTGTAAAAAGAAAATGAAAGCGAAATTCGCCAGATGCAGCACCAAACTAATGAAATATCTTTTCAATTAATCTACTCGAAATATAAATGACTGATGTTCAATAAAATTGAAAATACAGATTAATCAAGAATTACTGCACCCATGAAGTATTACGTATTGATTACTAAACCTGCAATTTGAAATTTCTCGCTTGGTGTGGAGTCCAACCCTGGTTATTTCGTGGAAAAGCCACTAAGTGCTGGTCATTATTTTTAGCAAATCGTTAATAATTAATTTCTCCAGTACTATGAACGCAGAGTGAATGCTCTTGTTACTCTCTCTTGTATCCTGCTTATAGCTTTACGGCAGTTTCATCTTATTACATTTCTTAGAATACTCAAGCAGATTTCGTTGTATTAAACGACAAATCATTCTTTAATTTTTCCAAGCCAAATGTTTAATTTCGATACTTCCGACAAGTATTTCACGCAGTACGTTGTCCAAGCAGATACTTTATTAGGGTAGTGCAATCTTGTTCGAGTTAAAATACCGCTAAAAATTGATGAATAAATAATGAAAGCCCAAGTTTAAATTAAACTTTCTTTTCCATTTCCCATCATATAATAATAGAACTTCAAGTTTGTTTTTTCACCATCTATTGTATCATCATTTGTAGTTGTTCTACTGGTTTTTTAATGTTTAAATAAACTCACCAAATGCCTGACATTGCATAATCTTTGTGGTTCCTAATCGACTGATGCTGCTCGGCGCCGATGATGTCGTAAATCTGGGCGCTTGAAGAGTTTCTGTGAAAGAATAAATAAATATTAATCAATTAAGCCAATTCAAAACGCACAAGTTACTTTGTTTGTGGGCCACAAATATTAGTTCGCTTAAGTTAAACATATAACTAATCAACTATTTAAAATAATTAATTATAAACGACCCAATTAATGTGTTCATACAATTGATACAGTAGCTGCTTGGTGAGCTTGAACGGGCTCGGCTAATGTTTGTAGAACTAAATTGCGTACTAATGTTTACTACAACACATTAGTGTGGTTTGTTGTTTATATAATTTAGCAGCAAATCGAGCACATTCATCAAACCTTCAGCCAACAGAGCAGTAAGTGCAACAGAAGTCGATGTTGAATAGACGCAGATTAACTTGTGCGTCGATTGACACGTGCCGCGCATTCTGCATTTGGACCCTATTTAGATAGTTCCCCATCGTTCCCTAAAGCTGAAAGCCAAAACGCAGTGCCGTTTGTATTTGTATTTGAATTGAACTCAGATTCAGATGATTAGGTCCTGTCATCTCTGTCTAAGCTAGTTGTTTAAATTTGCACGGGCGAGATTCTAAAATTCAGTAATGCTGATGATTGCAATGATGGAAGGCTTTTGGACTGAAAGTTTATTTCCTCTTGGTGGTAAGTACAGCATTCATATCACGTATGAGGTAAAGTAAGATTCAGTTGATAATTGGAAGGCTTGAACTCTGAACATAGTTAATGGTCTTTAGCAGTTATTAATTATACATATACAGAGCGATTCAAACTAATTATAATATTATAATAGAATAAAATTAATAATAATGTTTGCTTAATTAAATGCAATAAACAAATTTCTAGCAATGATCTGGGAGTAATTTTACTAATTGTATTTAATTCTTTAAAAATCCAATTTAAAAAAGTTTTGTAAACATTTTTATAATAAATTATACAATACAATTTAAAAAATTTTAAAAGAATATATTTTTGATGAATATTTAGATTTATATGTACAATGTTATTAAATTAATTTAAATTACTTAATGATCTCAATATCTTTCTTATTTATTTCTGATATGATTTTATATTATTTTAAGAAGGTAATAACTATACAAATCAATAACTTTTTTTTTTCTTCAAATTTTAACTTAGGTTGCAGACAAATTTTTAATTTTCCAAATAAGCATGTTCAAAAAATTTTCTTACTTTTTAATTTATTTGTTCGCTTTATTGTATTATATTGTATTGCCATTTAAAATAAATAAATAAATAAATTTAATCAATTTCAATTTTTCGCCTTTTGACTTTACAAAAGTTTGTAACATTTACCATTGACCCAAGTTTAATTATGCAAGAAACAATCATCCAATTATCCAGATGGAAAAAAATTATTTATATTTTGTGAGAGAAATAAACGAAATAGTATATTGTGACTCTAGGGCAGAAAGTTGAATTTGCCGGCCCGCCGCTTTTTGTCTGCCCGAGCGAAGCGAGGGCAGCAGGAAGCGAAGGGACGGCAAACAACTTTCAG
>JARJDT010025121.1:0-10221 GCA_030264655.1 Leptusa sp. GC000079 | reverse complement strand
TAATTATAAATTATTACGAATGCGCTCTGTATAACTAGTCGCAGCCGACCAACTCACTCTCTGAATACAAAGAAATGAGATGAGTTCGACTCAATTTCGAGATGTTCGTTGTAATATTGCAACTGAGTCTGTGCGCGCATTTTGTGCATTCTTCGAAAATTATTCGTAAAAGGTATGCAGAAAGCAGAAAGCTATTCGTGCAGAAAATATAAAGTCATTTAGTTACATTAAAATCATCTCAACTTAAATACTTTGCCGACTGCGACGACGACAATGATAATACACGTAATTAAAGTTTCTCCGAATGCAAATTAGCAAGTAAGCAATGATAGAGCGCGCGCCTTGAGTCAAATAACTTTTGGGCATTAACGTTGTAGATGCAAAAACGATAATTATTTAATCATTTATCATAATGTTTAGCATTACGAGTGTGAGTAACATGTAATTTCACTCAGGAACGCCATTAGCCAAAAGCAGAGCTAATTATTCGCGCGCCGCCTCAGAAAGTTCGCAAAGAATTCAAAATAATGGCAGGATAGCTTTGTCGTAGATTCATAACAGTTCAACTCATTCGATGAAGCAATAAACTAAACGAACTATCGAACGAATGAAGCGAATAAACTTGTAGCAAAAGCTTCTTCTGCAACAATAAACAATACGCAGCATCTGAAGGGCCCAATCGACTAATCAATGATGAGGAAGAAAAAGTCAAAAAATAATATCAGACACAATATAAACGACATCAAAATGAAATACATAAAGTGTGAAATACAATTCTAATACGCTCTGAAATTTCACCGCCAGCCGCAAAAACTCACCACCGCGCGCTAAAGAGGTGACAAAGATTTATCCCCAACGTGGCGTAGTCAACTTTCCACTACATAAAGCGCACACAGTGCGAAGACTCCAGAGCTGAGATGCTGCAAAGAAAGAATGAACGTCTCCATAGCTGTAGGTAGGAAACGAAAACGAAAGCGCGGTCACATTCATCGACCCGACCAACTCAAACGAACAAAACCATATAGGAAGTGCTTTTATAATAAATTTCCTTAGCTTTGGAAAAAGTCGGCACCTTTGCCACCACGTGTGTTTCAATGACTTGAAACGTTACCGCATTTTTGCTTCTGACATTTTTGTATATTTCTTCTACCTTGAACTTGCAAGTGTAATAACTGTCATCGTCATACGACGTAATTGCATTCGATGGCGGGATACTTAAACTGTGTCACTGTTACTTGCGTTTTGTGTTATAATGGATGAATGGATGCTGCATGGCTGAATGGCCATCGAGGACATTAGCTATTTGTCAATATTAGTTCCTGTCTTGCCGTATAACGTATTAGTGCTAGTTGATGAATTTACGATCGGCTGGACGCAATCGATGAAATATAAATAAAAGCGTCATCGATCAAAGGCGTAAACAACTTGGTCATAACAAACTGCGAATCAGTGATTTCAATCATCAAGAAAAACTAACGCTTATTAGAACTTGACTTGTATGAATATAGAATGAGTTGAAAGGATATTCATATAAAATCTAATATTTGAACAAATTGTTTTGAATTTTTGCCGCAAAAATAAAATATTTTCAAGTGTTTTCGGTCGACTTTATGCATTGTTATCCAACAATGTTGGCATTTTCGGGCGAGCTTTTTATTCAAGGTACACGACATCTATTGTATTGCAAGAAAAAACCTTTGTCGGTCAAACATCAAATATTGAAAGTCGTCTTTTATAAATAAATGTATATAAATTGTTTACTCGATACACATTCACAATTCACCTAGAAACGCCGCCAAAACGTCAAAAAGTCCGAAAGAACTCGGAGTAAAAAGCACTCAACGCACTTGTTATTATAATGTGTGCAGTGAGTTTTCCTTTTCTTGAGTATTTTCTGTATTTTTGATCTTGACTTTGATTTTCCTGTTTCCCTGTGTCGCCAGTTATTAGCCTGGGGAGTTTTCTTTCATCTCTTGTTTATATTTTGTTTTGTTTTTGCACATTTGTTTCAATACCATTTATTTTAATGATCAAACAAGAACTAAACAAACTAATATTACATTTCAATTTCTGTCGTCGTGTGTCATAATAATATTTAAGCGTAATGCGCGTAGTCAGTCAACGAAGCAGACATCAAATATCATGTAAACGAAGCGCGCACACGTATAGACTCCTCATAAATGCTGTTCAAAGATGATATGCATCCGCGAACAGCAGCAGGAAAAAGACGATATGCATGTGGTTTGTTTGACAACGTCGAGACACGTGTATACGTCGCTAATAGTTTCCGGTCTTTAGTTTAGCAAAACGCATACTAAAGACACATTTGAATTCCTAATGTGAATGTGACACATATAGGCATAGAAGGAAAGCGAAAACGAAAACCAACCAACTAGCAAACGTCTTCATTTACTCAAAGAAAGGTACACATGACAGCAGAGGCAGTTCCTTGTTCTTGTTCTATTTAGTTTTCCCCCTCATTTCATAAATATCATACCAACAAATATGAAATGACAAGTCGACACATGCTGAAACGAACAGATGGATGGATTCTGACCGGGAATCTATTAGGAAGGACATTCCAGTCGATTAATACCAAAATTCGAAAGCCGCATAGCATAAGAAAACGTTTAGCAGCTTTCTGATTCATATTCCCCGCTTGAAAATTCACACGTGACTTAGATCCGATGTGTCATTGTTTTTAATTGCCACAAAATGTGGAAAAATGACTTATGAACGCTTGGAAAAAATGATAATCCCTCTTTTACGCGGGTATTGAATTGATCGTCTCTAATATGTACAGGAATAATATTTGTATTGTACGTAATCGAATTAAATCCTTCAAACGCGGTCGCCTAGCAAGTTTGCAATTTTCCAAAGCACAGCGCGCGCGAACGAATGAAATCAGTGGTCGTGCTCTATAAACACAGCACTCATAATGGATATTTATACAAGTTGAACAGTGAATCTGCCCGAACAGAGAGCACACAAAGAACGAAAGTTAAATACGGGTTATGCTTTGAGTTTGGAAAATGTGATTGTGGAAATTCGCAATCGGCGAGGCTTAGGCAAAGAAAACAAACGCAATTTGTTTTATTTTAACGATGGCATAAG
The DNA here is from genome assembly GCA_030264655.1 of Leptusa sp. GC000079. Lineage (NCBI taxonomy): Eukaryota > Metazoa > Arthropoda > Insecta > Coleoptera > Staphylinidae > Leptusa > Leptusa sp. GC000079. Next base: position 7,107 of record JARJDT010025121.1, on the reverse strand, counting down.
TAGCAAACAAAATAAAACAAATGAGTAAATAGCAGGAAATAAAATTATTTTACAATATCATTAACATCGGCATTACAACAGCGATGATACTAAACTGAGTTCAACAAACCGGAATTAATTGTATTAATTAAGTACAAATACGGGTGGCAATTAAATAAAAATCCGCTTTTGCGACTGTTGCTACATTTTCACAGGGTATAACAAACTGCAAATACAGAAAAAATATCGAGAACAAAGGAATAAAAAGGAAATATAATAATCTCACTTGAAAACAGCAAAAAATATTGAACTTCCGTCTATTATGGTATTTGCTTTTCGTTAATGTGCGCGGTTTTTCTTATTTATTTAAGTCTTCAATCTCATTATTTGTTATTTCTTGGATTTTCTATTTGTTTATGTTTGCAGTTTGCATTCATTTGTTAACATTTCATGCTAGATGCTATAAAGTTAAAGAAAAGAAACAAAGCATGCAAAAAATTCCTCCTTTGTTTTCCTCGGATTTTATTTAAATGCGTTGAGTGATGTGCTGTTGCTAAACAAACAGACTTAATAACAATAATAATAGCGAAGCTAATTTGTGACGTGATAGTTTGCTACTTGATATCTTCAGCTTCACAACATCGTCGTCATGTGTTCATCATTTTAGCTAACAGCAACAGTAACAGAGCAAACTGCATTATGCTTGCAATAAATTTATAGAAAGCGCAGTCTTTGACAGGCTCTCAAAACGCCAAACCATCTTCATTCACTCCCAGTTTCCAACTCCTGCATCCTGCATTCATCCAGCTATCCTGGTTTGCTTTGGTTTGCTTTGGCTAGGATTCGACTTCTATTGTGTTTTGTGTTATAGACATTTACAATGCGGATGACAACTCAAAACAGTCATAGCAAGTAAAGACGCAAGACTGCGGATGTTGAAGTCAATTGTTGTTATAATTAAGACAGATGATTCGGATTTGTATAAGCGATATGCAGTGTTATCAAGTTAACATCCACAACTCAGATTTGCGTTTAGTTGATAGTTAAGATTGACATATTAAGATTTCATTGAAATCAAGTGGAACTTAAAACAATTTGTTGAAACGTCCAATATGATACTAAATGTAAATTACATTTTAGTAGACTCATTAATTTCGGGTGCTTTTTAGTATTTAGTTGAAATGACTGTCAAGCGAGTGAACTGTGCCAATCCGACCGGAATGCAATTGTAGGTATATTTGTTTAAGTTCATTGTTGGACACAATCCTCAATCGCAGGAACTCTGAACTCGCAACCATCGCAACCAAACCAAGAGGAGCAGCGATTTGCATTCGTCATTTGCATCGCTTAGCGAAATAGTGAAAATGTTGCATTGCGCCAACCCGCCAACAATGCTTCATTCATTTTTCAGAGTTGTATCTAATGCGTAAAATGTTGCATTTTGAATTATTTGCATTTCAAATAACAGCTAGAGTAGGCCTCTGTATATTTTATCCTTTGAGGACGATTTGTTAACCCCTCGTGTTCGCTGCAATGCATTCCCTCCCATTAAAATTTCAAATTACAAATGTGTAATTTGTGCATTATTTGTAAGACCAATCGATTCCCTCTATGAGCCATAGAGCCGATGCCATTACGCTCGTCATCATCAGCACGCGATTATTATGCGTTAATTACCTAATTCTGGAAAGTGACTCATTTCATTTGCACATTATTTGTATAGATATTTAACATAATAAATCTGTTGTTAATAATTATGAAGCGGTTTCACGAACATCAAGGGCATTAATACTGAGCTCGAAACATTTCTGTTTGAATTACGAATCGCAGATGCAGCTTCACATGGAATTATTAATTGTGCCATACTAAAATCCGAACCGAATGCACCCGCCGAATATTTGACTGCAATCTGCGCCGCGCTTGCACAAGTCCTTAATCCGTATGCAATTGATTGGTTAATTAATAATTAACGATTCATTATTAATGAGAACAACTGAATTTGAATACCTAATTTATGTTGCTACAAATTCGGTGCTTCATTTGTCGATTGTGTCGACTGTCGACTTGTTTGCGTTCAGATCTTTAGCGGTTTTGTGACCAAAAACGCTATTGTTGCATTGTGTGCGTAAAAGTGTCAAAAATGCGTCGACAGCTTTATCAAGCGATGTCCCTTTCGGATTCGGGTGACTTTTAAGTATTGTAATAGCGAATTGTGTGGTGAATGGTGAATTGTGGCTTTTTCAGTCTTCCTCCATTTTTCGGCGTTGATTTTTGTTGTAGCCGATTCAAATTCACCCCGAAGAGTCGTTCCACATCGCTGCGGTGCTTTTTCGGTCCATTGTTATCGTGGTTACTTGTCGTGTCCATTTTCGTACAACATTCAAGAAATTAATACTAATGGTGTGTTTTCATCATTTTCTACATTTATTTCTCTATCCATGTATATTGTACTTACATACAACTAAAACATGATAAGTTGTAGTTGAGTTCATCAGCTTTGAGGAAGAGCAGATGTTCAATGGCAATGCTAAATCGTCAAATGTTACAACTAATAATATCGCATTATGTTCGTGTTTTTGTGGCATTTGTGGTCAATTACCAAATTGCTTTGTGGTATTGTAGTTCTTCTAGTCGCTCGAGTTCTCGTAAAGTTTTATCTCTAAGAACAAGCGCATGCATACAGCTATTTATTTATTTATCAAATAGTTATAATAAAAAAGTCATTTATCAAGAAGCCACTTTAAAAATTCAAATGCGCTTACGGTTGAAATAGATAGTAAACGTTGTTAAAACGTATTAGTTTCGTCTCCTGCTGGTTCACTCGAGTATTCATTATGCGCGCACTGCGAGCTTGTATGTATAATTTCGATGATAATGCCTACGATAAATGTAACCGAAACCATTCTTGTCACCGCCCAAATCGTTTCGAATAAAAAATTGCTATAATTGCTGCAGGAACAAGTGTAAACTGACTCAATGACTCAATGCGCTTGCTGCATAAAATTTTATTTTATTTTTAAGTGAAATATAATCACAATATTAAAATTTAAATATATTTTAAATTAAATGCATAGGACTGGGAATAACTTTTAAATAGTATGGAAAATATATTTAAATTAAATTTGAATATGTTATAAGTTAATTGAAAATTCATATCGAATATTTATTTATAGAGAAAAAGTGACAATTTCCAGACCGAATACCGAAAAGCTGCAATAATCAAATATTTGTTATCGTTTATATTTGGATTTGGTAGCAATGGTATCAAAGGCTCCCTATACAATTCTCGAAAAATTCCAAATAAAAATCCAATAAAAATCGTAATGTCGTCGAATACAAATGAATGTGTTTATACTTTTCATTATTAAATTGTCGCATGGTACTCACGCATATTGCGCACTTTTTGTGCATGTGCAAGTTCAATCAGCAACATTTTTTGCATATCAATTAAAAACAGATTATTCCTATGGGAAATAATTCAGTATTTTTATTACATGCACACTGGGACGATACAGGCAAACCGGAAGGGTTAAAATGTGCAATTTTATTGGAAAATTATCAACTCCCGAGTTGCGAATCAAAAGTTGCCCGTTGCACTAATCGAATATTAAATCTGACAAATTTCGCTACACGTGTCCTTATGGCTAAACTGTTTGGGGTTTATTTGAAGGGATTTTTTATGGTCTCGATGTGCGCGACAGAAAAAGTGTAATCAAGTATAATAAATCCCATTAGACTACATATGCTCATCGCCAAATCCGCATCAAGCAACGGAGGACATTCAAAAACACTGTGTCATAAAATAGAGCTTAATCCCTTATCGAACGTTTTATAAATTAACTAACGGTTGCAAATCCGCAAATCTCGAATGACTCGAGGCTTACTCGTTTTATTTATTTTATCAACGTTTGCGAACTTTCAAATTAATGATCTCATATTCACAACCAACTATGGATCTGAACTATACATAGAATAATGAATGAACTAATGATGAAATGATGAAAACAGGTATCTAAATAAAAATCAGAAATTTACTTTGTAATGCAAATACATCCATTTGACTTTGTGCAACCGACACACAATGCGATGACAATGACAAAGTCTGCGAGTGAAGAGTGAGTGCAAGAAGCGAAAGTCGAAAGTATCTGATTCGACTGATCAAAAAGATTGCGACAAGCACTTTTACGCTGCAAATACTTGTTAAAGTGGCAATTTCCCCTTCGCTTCGTTCTTTTGCTCAACTCACCAATATACAATACCCTCCATCTCTTAGTTTATTCCACTCTTCAGCTATACATTTTCAAGCAATACGTGCCCGCTTTCTCGTTGCTGAGCGCGCTTTGCGCTTCAGATATTTACATAATATGATGATAACGCACTCGAATCCTGTGCGCTTATACACGAAGAACTAAATTAGTGCATTTATCCTTTATTGAATATATGAATTGCTTTAACTTATTTAAATAATCAGTAAAGACATGCGACGCACGTAGCTTCAAAAAATTCAAAAACTATTCAGATTTCTTTATATGCAAATGAAAGTAATGAATCACAGCGAACAATTTAAAACGTAATGTAAAATATTTAACATATGAATATAATCGACAAAGCCTATATTGCCTTTCAGAATAAGCATAAGCGCATTGTGATTTAAGTGGATTATAAGCCACCCGGTGTTCCGTCAATTTGCTTTTAATCGATTTTATTCAAATTGCACAAAAGGAATTTACGTATACAGATTTTTTCGTAAAACTTGTTCCTATGGTTGTACAGCAATTTTCGGCTGTACGTACTTTGCAGGTTGGTAATGTGCCAATGTCCCTAGTTGTTCCCAAGGCACACACGCGCAAAGTCCCGAAGGATTCACTGGGGATAATGATAATCTGGCCTCATATGTATACCCTCTGTTCACAACATGAGTAAACCTCATACCTAACACATGAACGTGTATGACAAGAATCATAATCGTTTCTGTTCTGTACGTTGTTGTCACATGTAAAAAGTGATTGTAGGACAAAGGAAAGGAAACTAGAAAAACAACCTGCATCATACCTTGCTGACACTTTCTTATTAAAAAGATTATCCTGAACTTTCCCCCTTATACGCGCATAGTACGCATAGGGATAGGACACGGACACGTGCAAGGAAGGGGAACATCCAATATCATCAGACGAGTAGAGATAAGATAGGCCTTTTTGCTATGATACATCTAATAAAATCTTAATTTGTCAAATGAGGCGCACTTCACTTTAGGTTTTAGGGTTTCCCCAAATATCCTTTCAGGAAGGAGGCAAGCAGCGCACTCCATATCGTCAAGTGTAATTGTAGGCATTTACACATCCAAGCCAAAACCAACATTCAAGATAGACTTTAACTTGAGTTGGGGTTGGAATCGCATTCACTATAGATTCTGATCTGATAAAAGTAACTAAGATCATGTACTATTAAGCATTTACCAGGGACTAGGGGGTGGATGCGGCTTAATATAGTAAAAGGAATTCGATAGCAATGGATCCCCATCAGCATCAGCAAGCTGAAAACTCTTTGATATCCCGGCAACAATGTATAACCAAGCATGAGTATTACTGCATTAATAGTCAGTCGTCCCATCCCCAACCGAAAACGGAGGTTCCATAAAGGGTTGTCATTGTAATAATTGGAGACGGCTAACGTGTATGACTAATTGGGCCTGGATTTAGCTCTCTTGTACCCAAGGATCTAATTGGGAATGTGCGATTCATTTGGGAAAACCGCAATATAACAAGCGAAATGTATAAGCGCATTTAGAAAATCGTCGAGTTCGTGCCGCAACATTTACCGCAAGCGCCCTGAAATCGCTGTAAAAATGACCATTAAGCATGTCACAATGAACGATTCGAAATAAGTTTTTTTAATGTGATAAATCATTACCAATTTGGGCAAAGCCAATCAAACTTTTTGACGCCACATCAATGCGTCGAAAAAATACCTCAGACAGAAAAAAAAATAATGATTTATAAATTATAATCATTTCGTTTTCAAAAAGCGTAGCTACATGTCTATTCTATCGATATAAATTACTATAAATTTGAATAAGGAATTATTTAATTCGATGCGTAAATTTTCGGTCTCAACATGACATGACGTGTCGTTTGTAACCATACACTTGATTGTCGTTATTTATATTATCAAGCATATAAGAGGAAAAAAGTATTATTATGATGATGACTGTGCTGCTGCCTACTTCATCACGTCCGCGAGAGGCAATCATAATTTCCAATGCGTTAAAAAATGTTCCACACCTTGGTATTAGTTGTTTAATGCATCTCAATCAGATACCAGTTTTTCTTACTCTTTTTATAACTAACTGCTTGCTTTGCCATCAACCAAACAAGAATATGATGTGAACATTGGAATCTCGTCTCATGTCTCATATATTGTATAAGTACTTACCACTTGAAATTTTATATTATAGACCAAGACGATGATGGCGAAGAACTTCGATTCGATAAATAAGACATTCAAGCACTTTTGTTCTCCTCGTCTTCATCTTCATGGCTGCTTCACTACCTATGTATTTTTCACATTTTTTGCTCTTCAACAACTACTATTAAATGATCTTCGAGGACAAATAAATTAATGATGAATTTATGACTTATATTTAATTAAAACTAAAGGTGTAAAAGTTTTTCGTTGGCATAAATTTCAGGCAGAGCTTGCCACAATAGAAAAAGAAATATTTAAATAGACTGTTTCAAATACCCTTTCTATTTTGTATTTCTATTTGAAATAGTTTCTAGAAAAATCTATTTTCTATTTTTATTTTCACAATTTTTTTTTGTGTATAAAACTATTTGTGTTTTAAGTTTTATAGTTTAAATTCTTAAAATTGTTTTTTTTAGTTTTACTTTTAATTAAGATTTAAGTGTGGCAGTTTTTAGTTTTTTTTCTGGTATGTAAAATTGCCAAAACCTTTTGACAAAAATAAAAATTTTATCTTTGTATTTGTTTCTAGTGGGTTATTATTAAATTTGCAGAAAACACTGTTTTTAACTTTTTTTAAATACCTAACGGAGACTATTTTGTATTTTATTTCTATTTTAAATACATTTAAAAAAAACTATTTTGTATTTTATATTTAAAAAGATT
>JARJDT010025070.1:0-49348 GCA_030264655.1 Leptusa sp. GC000079 | reverse complement strand
TGCGTACGGTATTCAAGTTTGAACATTGGTTAGGACAGAGCCAGACAGTGCAGGACGACAGGATGCGGAAAATTAACAATGGGAAGCCGTGAAGCGAACGACGAGACGAAGATATCAACGACGGTTACTAACCCACGCTCTCTCTACTCTTCTCTAGGTAGACTCTACAATGCGAATACTGAGCGCCAAGCGAACGGATAAAAGTGCTGTCCAAGCAATCGCACAATTTTTTTGCCACAATATCACCTGATTCACAATATCGAAAATATCCCGTCCGTCTAGCTTTCCCTATTGTCTGTCGGCCTTCTATTGCTTATCCTTTTTATATTTTTATTCATTGTGGGAAAATTATAGTTTTTATTATGAGATATAGCATGAAATTGAAAATAGCTTTCATTGTTGTTGGAGTTCTAATTGCAATTTGTTTATATTAGCTAGATATAAATGCATACATACCCAGAAACTTAAAAGTTTCAAATTAACGCAATTGAAACGTGTCTGTTTCATCTGTAGAAAGTCTTCGCGTAAGCCCTTCCTTAGCAATTTCCACATAATTTATTTTAATTTGCCAAATTGCACAATTCTCATTCTTTCTTCACCTTACTCTTTACTCCAGCCAACTAACATCTTGTATACGGCTCTAAATGTACGTTTATGGTGGAGCTGCGATAAACGACAAGAAGAGCGAAGCTGCGAAATCAAACCATTATAACATATTTATGGGGCTTGTTAAGATCTATTGAAATGAAACTGTGATTGTGATGCAGGTTGCTTCTCCATAAAAAGCCAAATATGAACAATTAAAAAAATTAACTCGTTTTCCACTTACTACTTAAGTTCAATTGTCGATTACGATTTGCAGTGGGCGTTTTCATAATTTAGTATAATGATGAGAGCGAAAATTCTCAACCAAAACTGAAAATATGTGCGAGTCGTGGAATTCCTCAATAGTTATTGGGCTCTATTTGAAAATTGCCATCGCGTTATGACAAATACCAAATTCCAATACATCATTGCGTGCGCTTGCGAGTATGTGTGTGCTTTTCCCGTGTTCCAGCAATCCTGAAATCCTGCATTTCCAGTGCGTCCTCCAAAGTTGCAAATAAAATGTTTCACAATCGTTCACATAGTTTCCGCCGTTTTAATCGCTTGAGTAAAATTTCAAACCTTGTTTTTCGCTTGGGGCAATTGTGATTCATGATTTTAATCACATATTCTGCCCCCTGTTTCTGACTGCCGACCTGCCGGGCAAATTCAGGTTTTAAATTGTGTAGATGAACAAATTAACTGTTGTTTTAAGAGACTTGTAAAAATGTTAGCAATTAATTTCCAGTGCTTTTATGATTGTGTAAATAAACATATTCAATATTTATGATATGATTCAAATCAGTTTAAGCCGAAAAAAATACAGGAAATTTCAGGAAATTGGGCTTGTACCCAATAGGTCCATAGATTCATACAGGTTGTAAATGAGGGATTCGAAACGATTCCGGGAAAATGAGGGATTGATACCAGGTATACATGGCGATTTGATTCGCTTATAACATTTGCGTAGCGTAGAATGCTGCATGTATTGCATTGGCATTAGTAACACACTAACCGTTGGGGTAATAGGCGATGGTGAGCTTGAATCCGGGATTGCAGGTAGGTGTATCCTGCACGTGTTTCACGCAAATCCAAATTTAGAAACGGCAATAACGCCAATTTAATCAATTTTATATCTATCTCACCTCAGCCCCTAATGTTCGCAAAGCTATATCCATAGCTTTTGCCTGCTCAAATACTGAACTACAGGGATCAGGATATTCTACGCATACCCAGGAAAACAATTTTGAATTCATTCATCTGGAACAGCAGGCGGACTTGCCTTTTGTTCAATTAGCAGAAATAATGGAAATAAAATGATAGCTTATTAACGTACGTAATTCAAAACAACTTCCTTTTACTGAAATAAAATCCTTTTGTAATTGATGTCAACTTGCGGTTATTTTAGAATATGTCAACATATTAGTCTAGATCAATCATGGTGCGCTGCGCTTCATGCCTTTTTGCTGAAATTTGAACAGCAATGGCTTAATATCAAATACTTCAATCCAATGTTTGAAATTGTCGCGCCAAGCCTCTGCCATTAATGACGATATCGGGTTTACGTGTACAAATACTTGTTACTGATCCGTGTTCGATTTGAGTGGTGATGATGCGATGCATCAACGGGTGATACTGAGGGTTGCCATATTAATTGCTTAGTACATCGACAATCGAGCCAATTCTCTTGCAGACTGAAGCTAATTGTTGATTGACATTGATTGATTATTTGTCGCGGCTCTTGAATATGTATTATTTTAACAACAATCTATAGGTAATAACCGATAAATATGGCATTGTTTTGGTGTAGCGTTTAGCGAGGTGATAAATGATTGTCAATAAACTTTATTCATTTTCAGCCTAAGTAGATATCAAATAACAAACAACTGTTGAACAAATTATATGAATTTCTTCGCTCGCTGCCTCGCTATAGCATATTACGTCGTCGAAATGTGGAAACAATATCTGCAATAGTTGGAAAGTACTTTAAAGAGTAACTCGATTCGAGTCACAAATTTCTTTTTAATTAAAACTTTAAAAGTATTTCAATCCTATTTGCTCCCTCCCGGGAACTTCACACTTTCCTTTATCTTATACAGGATGCAATGAACTGTTTTGCTTTTATGTACATACACGCAATACACAATCGATAAAATGTATTAGTTCAATTAGAAAAAAATCGTGGCTGCTTGTTGCACTCTTTGTACAAGCAACATTTGTTTGCTTTTCATTAAATTTGCCAATTTAGCGTTTAATACTTTATTGTCATGTGCTCTACTTCAAGCCTTCAGCTACAGGCACAGGCCTGATTTTAGTCTTGCACTTGCTGAATGCTGGATGCTAGCTTTGTTGTAAGTTCTAAGTACTTAACAGCAAATAGGGAGTGAAGTAAACAAGTGAAATAAGAATAATGTTGATCGAGTTAACGTAGTTGCTTTGCCGTACTAAAGGAACAAGTACCTAGTAAAAACGTAACAAAATAGTTGAGTTTATTCGGGTGAAGGGGCTTGCAAGAGAGTTGATGGAAACAGGAATAGGAATAGATTGGGAAATGGATAATGGGAATTTGCTCATTAAGCTTTTCCGGGCCATCAAATTGACGAACGGACAAATGCTCGAATGAACAGTCGAGTGGAGTGGATGTATGCACACGAATGAATTAATGTATAGATATTTTGTTTTTGCTTCGTTTGTTCGTTTTCATTTTGCATTGTACGCGAATTAAACTGCGAGTTTCTGCTAGCGCCAGCGAGTACTTCGCCATTTAATCCGTCGCTTTTGATTGTCTCACATCGTCTCCTGTCGCCTGTCGCCAATAGTTCTATTCGAAATAGTTTTCAAATAACGTTTTTTAGATCTTGAATCGCATTCATATTCTTGACATTCTTTTAACTCAAGCCAGAGCGAGTTATTTAAGTTCTGTCATTTTGCGTCTGTATTCTATGTTTAGCAACATAATAAGAGAATTTATATTTCCAATGGGGATTGTTAAGAAACCCTGCAGTAATATAATGAAAGATGAACATCCGTACTGGGAACAGGCGTAAAACTGTTTCGTACTCCTACATACCCTTCTTAATATTCCCGATGTCAGCAACGTGAAACTTTTAAAAATGCCTTTTCCTTAATAGTTTTTCTAATCTTTCGTAGCGAAACACTCAGAAAAATCATCCAATGGATTAAACAATATGAATGTTTATGGCACTAGTTTATAATTCTGGTTAAATCTCATTAAACGTTAAATTGTCCTCTGGAAAATTGGCGTACTGTAAGTGATATTTGATATTTCCAAGAAATATTATCAAGCGTTTCTTTCACTTTAGTTTTCAATTTGAAAATCAATAAGTATGCAATAGGAAATTACAACAAGGACAATGCCCTGATGCCACCATCCAATACCGCAAGCATATAACCGTTTAATATCGTGCATGAAAATAATACCGGGTGCTAAATCTGATCACGCCCTTGGGAAATTCTTAAACTGCAAGTTTAAATATAGTTACTTCATTTTAACTATAGTTGCTTGCATTTAAAACAAGTTAAAACTTGCAAGATTTATGATTAAATTTTTAATATTTGTGTTTCTTTATATCGAACTTCATATCACTCGGTTTATTTATGGGTATAATGGTATATGTATAAATGTTCTATTGTATTTGTGGCAACGTTTGGTCTGTGAAATGTGAAATGCCTCACAGTAGACAGAGCGGTTCGTTGCCGTTGTCGATGGCAGTTTACCAGCATTGCCGCCACGCCACCGCCACCGTCGCCGCCAGTCGATGCAATGAAGTCGAGATAGTCACAGTCTCGCAGTTCTCAGAATATGGGAATAAGGTATTGAAAGCATGTTATGGCAATGGGAAAATCATGAAATGTCGACAAGCACGAGGGGTGGAAGACCGGGAAGGAATTGCAAAGTTGTCGTCGCAGTCGCCGTCCGTTGAGTTGTTTGGAGGCGGCAAGCAGAGTAACAAAGTTATGCGAATGCGTGTCCATGTGGACGTGTTGGTGTCATGAATGTCATAATGTTGGTGGCGTTTTCCTCTTTGGCACTTTGCCTCTTCGACTTCGCCACCTTTCGAATAATACCAGTGTATTTGCAATAAATATTAAATTGAACGAAAGGATCAAATTGAGTACGAACGGTCCGAATTGAATCATGCAACATACTCTCATCCTGAATTGAAATATTTACACAAATATTTTCTCAATTGTCACGCACTCTGCATTCGATTCGTGCTTGCCCAGCTTTTTGCCTGAATTTTAACTGAATTAAAATTTATAAGGTCTCATACTTTAATCTAATTTACTGGTTTGGGAAATTGAAGAAAGTCCATCGTGACATGACAATGAAACAAATGTTGAGAGCATTTTAATTGAATTGATTGAATACTTCCAATTGTAATATCTATATATATCGACGATTGACGACAATTTCATGATGCGGATCTTTTTTAATGAAAATTGCAATATTGCCATGTGCAACTAGACGGAAAAGTGTCATACTGGCGAACACTGCGAATGCCATCATGCTGTGGTGCTACTTTTAATTATTCGTTGATCCGATTGGCATTTTCGTTCGACTTTTATTTAATTGAATGATCGGTTTTGCTTGTTCTGTTTTTTATCTGCTGTTGAAACTTAACTTGATTGTCATTTTTAGTCATGAATTTTAATTCATTAATCGCATTTAATAAGTCAAAACCTTGTCGGCATATGGAAGAAAATAAAAATTAAACAAACTCATTTCGACGCAAATTGAAAGGAGCCGGATGAAATAATCGTGCACTAAGGTTGAAGCAAAGCTAAGGAATGTTGTTAAAATATACATTGCAAATACATTGCGAAAAAAAAAATGAAAAAGCAAGGGCGCACGTAATAAGCTCACGGAGTAAGGAAATAAGTAAATAAATATCTAAGTAGACGCGACATCAAATTGCCTTCAACGTCATGTTCAATTTACTTTATTTACAAGGGATGAAATTTTAAAGTGTATCTACTATGTTGTCAGCTACACTTTTGCGTTGCGCGTTAGTGCATGTAAACCGTCCATATTTAACGTGCTTCAACAAAACTGATAAAAAGAAATACAAAATCATCTCGCTTATTAATAATTCTGCTTAATTTTATGCAAATACTATGCGTCAATGAAAATATGATGTGATTTAAGATTTTTAATTTTTAATTCCCTGAGCGGGTGGATTTGAGCAACGTACCCGTGCTTGGGATCATGTTGTCAGTAGTTAAATGCACTTACTCGTCTCTGAAATGAGACGAAAAGGAAGCGAGTGTTTGTGTTCGCTCGTTCCCTGGAACCTGGAAGTTTGGGACGAATGGAACGATGATGCTCTTTCCATCTATATCTTGACAAGGCTTTAACAGTTTGATGTTGTAGAGTCCTGGAGTGTTAGTATTAGAAGCTCTAATAACACACATCGAATTTGATATCCGATTCTTGTGCTTTTATAATGCACACTTACCGACACATACTCTCATACTCAATTTCAAGTTTCGCCGGTTTCGCAAATTTTGCAAAACGGTTAGCTATAGTTAGATAGTTCGAAGCACTCTACTCTAAAATGTGTTGTTACTATTATAAAACTAACAATAACATGTGCATATTAATCATATTTGTATGTACATTTTCTTACTTTCTTAAATGTATTCATGATAAAATATGAAGAACATTCAGTATGAAAGTGATGTTTACTTGTTGGATTTCTTTGTTTTTATTTCCATTTTGGTTGATTAAATTTTGAGTTTTGACTACCTGTAGGCTGTATGGGGACTTTCAACTCAATTGAAACTTTTCAATCAGTGCAATTTTTAGTTAATGTTTACGCTGTTTTGTACACGTTTTTCCTTTCGATCGGACTGCTATTTGTTTTCATTCGGTATTGGCTATTTCGGTTTCGTTTATTTCCTGGAAGTTTTTCGCCGCTGGGCGCTGTATATTTTAATTTTTTTCATTTTATATGTATACTCCGAGAGGATTTGAAATACGTAATCCCGTTTCTCGGACCTAATTTCAATCTAATTTCAATCCCAATCGACGACTAGTAGAATGTAATAGAGATTCCGTGATTCCCTGTCCATGCAGTCATTCCATCGACATGATTTAGATGATATACGAGATTTGCGAATACGAACTAAAGTCGCCCTCACAGCCCCATTCGATGGATTGTTTTTCATTTGGTTAGTGAAATAAAAAAGGGGGAAACCGAAGTGAATTGGGGAAAATTGTAATTTGAGCTTAAGCTCAAGCTCCACAGCTTAACGTTTGTTCGTCAGTACAAATTACCGCATGTATTATACAAAATGTTTCAGGAACAACTCAACAATTTGTTTCACAGTTACGTCGTTTTGTTGCAGAAAAACCACAAAAAGTTGCTAAGATAAATTGTATATCTTTTTATCGTCTGACAATAACAGACGCATTGAAATTTTTTCTTTTCTCTTTGCTTGCGTCTCTTTTATTTCCACAAGTAGAAATAAGATCAGATTTTCAACAATTTCAACCTTCTTCTCTTCACATTGAATATTCGTATGGCATCTACATCTACATCAAGATTCGCATCTAGGTAAATCTAACATTTTACATTACCTATGTTGCTAACGTTTCAGCGTTCACCACATCGGAAACCTAAATAAAACGATTCAATACATATGTATTACATGTTTTTTGAAAAAGCTGCGCGTAAGACGTTGAACATGTAGATGGTATTCAAAACGAGATCGGATTTCCACCCTTTTCCACGTACACTCAACCTTCGCTGCCTTTGCCTTTTCTCCACCTTTTTCCGAATGTTCCATGCACATTTTCCGCCTATTCAAAAACGAATTTATTTTCGAACGCAACAGCAATGCTTACTTCTGCTTTCTACTTGTGTTGCTGGTTTGTGCATCACGTTCATCTTTCTCCTCTGCCTCTCTGCAGCCTGCTTTTCATCCCATTTCTCCGATCTACTGGTACTGATACTGTGTGTGCTTCATTCGTTTCGTACGCATTCCGCGTGCCTCCTTCATTGTGATGGTCTCGGTTTCGTATTTCTTCGCTTAGACCACATACAGCATACTGGTCGCACTCTATTTTACGCAGCTTACACATCGAAAACATAAATGGTCTCTTCATCTACCTGCAGTCTGTTTCCCTTCTCTGAAGCGTTGAGGTTTTACATTTTTCCAGTTTCCACAAGCGCTCTCAACTTATTCCTCTACGCTATACGTGTTTTATGTTCAAGCAAATTTCTTAAACATGTATGATGTAACTTGCAAAAAAAGCAGGAACACTCTTATGGTATGAAGGCGAAAATATTGAGTGCCGGAAAAGACGAATACGATTTGCCACTATTGAAAGCAACGCTTTTGCATTGGTGAGAATCGCTGGGAAAACGATACTTTGAGGATGTAGGTAAAATAGAAGCGCGAAATGATTTTTTTCGTGCGTTTTCCCCGCATTTCTCTTCGAAGTATTTCCTTTGGCATTCAAACAAATACAGGCATGAGGCAGGAGGAAGGAGACAGGAGTGGAGTGCATGTGGAAGAAAAATGTGGACATTAAGTTGTGCGTGTAATATGTATCTGCACTTTCTGGGATGTTTTAAGGGTTTGGTTTGATGGTTGTGAGGGGTGCTTTTCTAAAATATGTACTTAAGTGTACATATTTCTAATTCAGAAGGTTTTTAGTTTTTGAAAATTCGAGAAACATGCTTGAATGTATTTTTTGAATTGTTGATTCGTTTGATTGATGCGAGAATAAATTTAATTATAATTCTTGGTCGAAAAAATATCCACTTTTTGTACGTTGCTAATGTTCGTTCTACCTTCTACCTTTATTTTTTGCGATCGTCCTGACTGCATTTTAACTAATTCAGCCTAACATTTTTTGCTAATTTCGTGTGTCTAACGTCTTCTCATCCACTTATATCGAGTCCCACAAATTTAGCATCTCTATCTAACCAGCGTACATTCTCCCATCCTGCATATTGGTTACGACTCCATTCGCTCCTTACGGCTTTCCTTCTTCCAGCTTGACGTTGGCCCTAATCTAACGAACGTACTGGTATACTGGAAAACGTAACGAAACGAGACGAAACGAACAAAGAGTAAATTAACGAAAATTCTTTATTGTTTTTGTGCCTCTGCTGCTTCGTTCCTCTAACTCTGTCTGTTGGTCTGCTGGCAGGCGGCAGGCGAAGTCGGAGGCGCGTTTGGCGGCGGTGGCAGTGGCGGTTGCGCTTCATTTGTTATCCGTGCAGTTACTCAAAGCAGCTCGAGTGGCATTTGTCATTATCGGTACGTCTGTCTTTTCGCCTTTTTTCCCCAGTTGTTTTTTCAGTGGTCCTTCGTATTTCTTCATCATCCTTCTCAAGCAGAGATCTTGTATTATTTGAGATTATTATACTTACAATTTATTGAGTTGTGAGTTCGAAATTTGTTAGTCACACACAGCTGATAAACATGCTTCGTCAATATTTAGGACAAATATTTGTCCTATTTTGAGAACATAAATAATGCAGAATTTAATTATGACATTCCATATTTTATTCGCCGATAGTTCGCTTCCCTTCCCTATTTTGTTATTATAAGCTGACATTGCAGCTCGCCTTCAAACTTAGTCATGGGCATGCCCGAAACGGTATAGCGATTTAATTTAATCTCATCTGATCAAATGCTTCACTGTAATGCATGAATGTATTAAATATCCGTTTGAAGTGAAGCCGCAAAATCAACATGAAACATCGCTAACGATTGCGATTACTGGAGCGCCCACGAAATGCTCAATTGCTCTCTGCTGTGGAAAACTTGATGAAGGCAATACGAATTCGAAGAAACATATTTCGTGTTTATTATATTTTTTCAAAAAGTTTCGATATTCTTTACAAAAGGAAAGAATCACGCGATTGGAAAAATTCGTTCCAAATTGAACACTTTTTATTGTTCATTCTTATTTTTACTAAAATTTGCATAAAAGACAGAGGCAACATTTTCCAAATGCCTGCACACATGTTGATATTGATGTAAATGATGATGTGATGTTGCATTAGAAATTGCAAGAGGCAATCCTATTATGTCATAGTCGTGGAACCTATATGACTAGCAAACTGGCAGTCGTAAAAGGGAAAAGCTAACTAAATGGGGATGAATAGAAAATAGATTGTACACATCTAGAGCGGTCGGCCATCATCATATTTCATTATTATCGTCGCTAACCAACGTTTTGTGCAAACAATTCGTTTACACTTTGGCATTATTAAAGGACGCGTCACACCAGTTATAGCAGCATATTATATGGATCTTTGGAACGTTTATTCATTCATTCATTTATTCACGCCTTGCTGCTGTGCTGATACATGGGAGCTGGATCGGGAGCGGGTGGCGGGTTAGCGCTGGGAGATCAGAATGTCGCAATATTAGCACCAACTGAGAACTGAGAACCGGCCAGGAACCTACACCGGGACAAGGAGTAGACAGTAGGATAAAGCATAGATTAGGATGAAGTCGTAACTATAATGAATGTGGAATGTATTTATATAAAACGGGGTTACGACACGAATTATCATAGGGTTTAGCTGTTGGCTGATGGAACGTGCAAAGTTTTGCACAAAACTGATGAATTGAAACGACAACAAATTCGAGCATTTCTCGATTAAAAATGTTAAATATCGAATGATCTTTTGTTATCAATGAGTCTTTTCAACACTTTGTATATTTAGAAAAATTTGTAAGCAATGCTGTTCTGCTAAAGAAGAAAACATCAAGCGCAAGTAATTAATTATTATCAGTCTGACGACTCTGATTATGATTGTATAGCTGCAAGCAACAATAATTAAAGCTTAAACCCATTCACCCGAAGCTAAAACAAGCGTGCAAAATGTCACAGGACGGGATAAATGCTTGATTGAAAAGAAGGAGCTCATCCCTAGTGTTAGTGTTGTGCAGAGCAGGAGCCAAAGCGGAGACGCAGTTGACTTTCATTGTCCTGTTCCTGCCTGCAGACATTTCATTTATCATTAACAACACGTTATTATTCGGTGTTTCTTAAATCGCTAATGAATTTAAGCTTATAATGTTTTAGACTTTGTTAAAATCACGAGAAATTAAGCGTGAAATTTGAAAAATTATTAAAAAATTTCGAAAACATGTTAACGAAGGAAAAAATGCAAAGTGCTACGTAACAAGTAATTAATCCATCAAGTATAATAGTTGATTGAACTCAATGTGTTCGTTCGGTCGTTCTTAAACTTTATTGAATAATATTAAAACCAAAAACGTATCAATCACAACAGGAAAAATCAGCACGCTCCCAGCAGATGTTACCTAATCTTTTTATTTATTTCCATTTCGGTGCAAATCAAATAACGCGTCTGGTAAAAGTACAAAACAAAGAAAACGTATTACCCACTACAGGAAGTAAGCGAAAAATCGATGAGCGAGCAATGAGAGTATATCGAAAAACGGAAATCTGTAAATGCGAAAATCAGTAAATCCAGAAATATTGAAAATGCGGCAAAACCGTGTTAAGACGAAAAGATGAAACGGCGCCATAGAGCAAAAACTAAACACAAATCCGTAAAATCCAACAAATCCGATCCTATATGTCAGTCATCGATCATTCATTCGTTCTTTTCTTACAATATTTTTTGATTCCTTTTTTGTTTCTGTTTCTCTGCACGTATTCTTGCGCTTCTATCCCTATTGAAGATTTACACTACTTATCCATATAACACTTTTTTGTTGGCTTTCGAAAGAACCTTCAACTTGTTCAAGTTAAGCTTGTTACTCCATAACAGCTTATTATAAATAACTATACAAGTATGAGGGTTGGCGAATTTTTACAACTTTCAATTTCTACTTGAATTGAAGAAAACATGCCATGCAAATTGTGTGTCTTTAATTTTCTTTGTAGAGGATAAACTAATTGGCAAATGGGCAATGTAGAAAGATGTACCGAGACCGAGATCGGTCGCGATATGCCATTTTAGCATTCAATCCTAACCGTTTGCCTTTACATCTCGAGACTCTTCTTCACGTTTTCCCCGTTCGCATTTATACAAGGTACAAGATAGAGAATAGAAGATTTCCCCAAGGGGCAAAAACCACTCCGATCTTCCACATCGTCGTCATCAAGTCGACAATATTCAACTACTCAGAGACGAGTAATTGGAAGCAAATGAGCCCGATTAATTTTCATACCTTGTCTAATTAGCAATTAACAAAGGCAGGATGTGTAGAGGCTTTTATAACATTTTCTCTACATTTCAACAAGCCAACAACGAACTTTGAGTGCCATTTCCCAGGGACAATCTGGTTCTGCTTCTGGTTAATAAGATGTTCCACTGATACCTTAAGTTTTTCAAAAGCGCAAACTGTGCTTGCATTGCTACTTTATTGCAATTTCATCCAAATAGTTCTTCTGCTTTCTAATTCTACTTACTTCTATACGCAAATATAGCATTCTGTGGTCTCTGCGTCTGCGACTGATTAAGAATTTTGAAGCTTGCCGAATGTCTAATTGGATGTTTCTCATTCTTGTTTTGCTTTCTTGGTATGAAATTTTCTCATTTCTTAATCTAGTCAAGTCATTTATTATATTTAAGTCTCCGCAACGCAGAGCAGCGCAGCGCGCCCATACAAAAGCAAGAAACTTACACAATTTGTATGTCATTTGAGAGTAAAATAATAAAATGCATTTAAAAACTAGACACGAACAGAATAAGTATAGAAAACTAAAAATTAATTTATTCAACGCACGTATTTTATTGCAGTGAACTTCTTATAGTGCGAGCATTAAACATTCGCGCAGCAAACTTTTCATCCTTATCCCTATCTTCATCTTATTCTTGGCTGCTGGCATCAAATGTTTTACGTACTTCTTCTGCGCTTGTTTATTCTTTTAATGTAACTTGTTAATACTTTATTTGTCAATTTAGAGTCCCATTGTGGCGTTGGTGTTCTCTTCTTTCACTCGCCATTGCCATTCATTTAATTTGAAATTTTCGGTTTGCAGCGCCTGCAATCGTGTTTGTCGCAATGCGTTTTCCCTTTTCTCACTCTTTATAACGAAATGAATGAAATAATTGGATAGACTAAGAGCTGATGTTCTGATGCAGGAACAGGATGCTCGCCAACCGCCTGAAGTCTTAAGTTCGAAGTAAATTGCAAAAACAACTTTAATAAGTCGTCGGCGATCTTTTTAATTTTCGTTTATGCTTTGCGCACATTGTTTTCGCTGAATGCTTTTATTGTTTTAAAATTCCTTCCTAAATGTGCGCTTATTTTTTAATAGCGTTTTCATTCTTTAATACACATACGCTTGTTGACAATGATATTCAAAAACATGCGTTTTATGTGGATATTATGAAGAAAATTCAATCCCCGTACGCGTATGATATGGTCATTACTTTGTTCGCGACAAACTTTACTGAGATTGTGTGTGCATAATCGCATTAAACTCTATACCTACTCACCTACCATGGAAGCATGGAAGCTGTGAGGTGGAGATCAAAGAGCTATTCAATATTTTCCAATAACTGCGCTGCCGCTTTATCAATGCAAAATGGAAAATGCACAGTCACATATCGTTTATGTTGAAATGCAATTTAAATAAATTACCCACGTTCGAAACGTGTCAATGTGTTTTTGATCGATCCTCACTCCTGTAGCTGTCCTTATACAGTATATCATTTTAGTAATTCTAATGATTATGCTTGTTTCAGAGCGTCTGAATGTTTTATACGAGAAAAACTGGACGAAATTGGTGACTGAACAGTTGAAGAGGTTTGAGAGAGCGGTTGTTGAGTCGGGCAGGACTAGCCCGGCGCATTCAGTTGGCACGCAATGGACTTTTGGGGGCGCACTTCTTTATTCTCTCACATTATTAACTACAATAGGTACAACAACTGTTTTATTTTTTTTATTTCCAAGTTTTCAGTAAAAATTCTTTGATTTCTGATTTCAATGAATTAATAATACAAATAATGAAAATTTATTTAATTTTTGAACGTTAAAAATTAAAATTTGCATACGGGGTGGGTTTAATAAAGAAAGCACATAAATATAGCCCAGCCCTATGATGCCTTAACGATAATTGCCATGAAAATAATTTATGAAAATTCCAGGATACGGAAGACTGTCGCCTCGTACGGCATTAGGGAAAATTGCAGCGATAGTCTATGCTCTTATTGGCGTGCCATTAATGTTAGTGCTCCTCTCCGCATTGGGATCACTGCTTGCCGGCGGTTGCAGACGCGTCTATTCGAAACTATGCTGCAAACACAAAGTGCCAAAGTCATCGCAGTCACAATCCCATTCGGTGGTTGGCTATCACAAAGCGAGCACCGGAACGATGTCGACTTACAATCACACCTGCAAAACCCACCACGATGGTTCGTACCTAAATCAGGATAAAGCCGAGCAAACTTTAGCAATCGCAAATTTCCCTTTACAGACTGTGCGGCAATTCAAATCACGACGTCGCCGAACAATTGCCACAACAATAAGCAGATGATAGAATATCAGGACCATCTGGAGCCGCCAAAGAAGACCATACTCGCCACAGTGCGGACATCGCACGCGCGCGGACGCTGTCGACAGATGCAGGTGCGGCAGATGCTTGCGGATCCGCAGCATTGTCCAACACATTCAACGCCAACACGCAATGCGATTGGTTTCCTCACCGGCACCAGCGACATTGAGGAGGACGAGGAAGAGAACGAGCAAGAACACGGGTAACATCAAACAAAACCACTTTATTTAATTCAACTTCGATTGTCTCTTAACTTAATGGATGAATGTTGTTACAGAATGTGTGCGCATGACACACCATCGCGGGTACCTCTAATCTGCCGCCAGCAGGAAGCAGTCGACTCCCTCGGCAGCCCCCAGGCGCGCTCCATGTCCTCCACGACGATACGCCGGGGGCGCGGACAATCGGTGCCGGCGGCGCTGGTCATCTGCATCTTTGCCGGCTACGTGTGTCTGGGCGCGTTCATCTTCGCGACGACCAGCGGCTGGACGTTCCTGGACGCCGCGTACTTCTGTTTCATCGCGCTAACGACGATCGGTCTCGGCGACCGGCTACCTCAGAACCCCGAAATGAACGCTCAGATGCAGCTGTACGCCTGTTGCGCGTACCTCTTTCTCGGGCTAGTTGTCGTCGCAATGTGCTTCAGTCTAGTGCACGACGAACTCGCCGCCAAGTGCAGACAATTCGCAGTAAACGTTCGTTTGGTTAAGAAATAGGGATAAGCAACACAGATGAATAACAAACAAAATGTCTCATTTATTATTGAATATTTATTCTTTTTATGTACAAGTGTAGAAAACATTATTCAATAACCATTCCTCCATCCTCTTTCATCGGTCGGCTGTCTTTCTTCAGGTTGGGATAGAGCACCGCTTTGTTACTGCCGTCTCTGCGCCGGAAAGAGTCCGGGCGTGTATTCTTGCTCTCTTGTGCAGCGACAAAAATATCGTATAAGGATTTCGTTGGTTGGCTTGTATTGCCGTTCCGCGCGGGAAAGTTTCGCGGAAATTGCGCAGTAGAGAGCGGCGGCGGCGACATGGGGGAATCTGTAGTCGCGCGTATAACGGAAGCACGTTGATGCCCGTCGCCTCCACCACTGCTCGTACCTTCGAAGTGGTCTAGTTCTCTGATAGCTTGATCCAATTCGACTGTGTCCGTGCTACTGGTGTCCGGATTGAATTTGTGACATTCGAGCAAGCAGGCGTAGATTGCTTTGTGCTGCTCCGTATGCAAATTGTTCTTGATCAGCGTCTCGAGCTCGCGCCAGATGCACTTGTATTGTTCCTCGCGTTTCTGCCCTTTGATCTTCTGCCCGACGTTGGTCAAATGCAGCGCTTCGTGCTTCGATTCAAGGCCGATCAAATTGTAGATGACTTGCTTGCATTTGTTCACCTCTTCGTCGGTAATGCTCTCCTCAGTTATAAGTGCAGGCAACGGATCGATGTACTAGCAAGCAAACGCAAACAATTGAAAATTAAAATGAAACAAGAAACAATAGAACGCGGAGGGCAACGTACCGATTTCAAATTAAATATTAACGTCGAACTGATCGTCAGCGGCCAGTACGTGGTGTGTCTAGCCAGTCGCTGCTTCATTTTTAATGTGGGGACTTCCTTGTAAGTGCCGGACTTCAACGGAAACAGGCGATTCTGCTTGATTAGAATGCCAAAGTCGGGGATGCGATAATCGGTGACGCGACCACCGCATCCTTCCGATATCGACGGCGGGTCTTCAAGGACCGAGCGCGCTGTCGACAGCGTGTGGATAAAGATCTCGCCGCCGTGGGCGGCTAGCAAATGGCTGGTAATCTTGCCGCCGGATTTCCGCGCCATCTCCAACATCACCGAGCGCCCGTTCAGCAAAAAGTTGATCAAACAGAGAGACGGACGCGAGTTCACGTCGACAGGCGTTATTCGATGCATTGATGAGCAGTTCTGCATTTCGGACGCGCTGCAACTACGTGGCGTACACCATTTCAGCGTCACCTAACAATTGCAACAACAGAACATACAATAAACACAATTTTTTTTTCAAATATTCAAATAAAACAAGAGTACAGTTTCATATTCGAGTCCTTCTTTGACTGTCCTGTTAGCTGCTGTGTCACTGGCGTTACTTTTGAGTATAGAAGTGTGCGCTGCACTGCCGTGATAGATTTCAACATCGTAATTCGCCGACGATGAAGCGTTTTGTTCTTCTTTCATTGGAATGCCGGTCACAGTTGTACTCGCCAGGTCATAATGTTCGAGAATTAATGTCGATAGTTTCGAAGAAATCAAAGGAGCTTTAATGGAATGTACTTCAGTTGTGAGGATTGATGAATACTGCAATATAAAAAATCCCATTGAATCGTCGCTAGATGGACCTACTTGTACCACTACAAACGAACGTTTTGGGCTGGATGATTGCTAACTTGTGACTCAATATTGACAGGAAATGTATTGATGATTACAAGATGACAATTATCGATAGGCACGGATTTCTCTTTCTCCGACTTGCCACTAAGGCAGAGTTGATTCTGCTGATGCAGCACATTGTGAAAGATCTCCTCCAATCGTTTCATACTACTATCATCGCGCGCCGAAGTTATGCAGATAACACGTCCGCGATTCATGAACTTCGCCCCTTCATTTGTCTTAAGCAATTGATATCTCTCCCATTGAGAATCCGTGCATTCACTCAGTGACGTTATCGCTGTTCGTAGACCGTGAATGACTGTGTGCTCAGGTACATTGGCGCTTCTTGGCGTAGGTGGTGAAGGGGGAATTCCCAATTGTGTCATGCTGTTCATAATCTGCACAAACGAATTTCTCAATGAATTCCAACAGGAAATTAATGCAAATATAGCGCTATGCATACCGAACTTATTGATTGTTGATTGGTCGGACTCCAATTGTTGAGTATATGAGATGTTGAGTCACTTGCAATGAATTTAATCTAAATTCGTGGAAGGAGGAATTAAAACTTGTACTCAGATATAGCACACCGAAATGGCTTACCATTTTGCCGGTGGGAAACAAATCCCAGACAATTCTGCAATACTCGATTGAAGACTCCACACTGCATGTCCATAGAGATTTCGCAATTGGCTTTACAAATGATGCACTGCGCGATTTGACGAAGTCAAATTCGATTGGAGTCTCGCATGATATTCCAAAGTATGGGGTGTGGTCCAGCACAAAGACAGTTTTGTGATTTGCAGGAAACATTTCTGTTAAACAAATATTTGTTAATTGTTCTCTAACAACGATTTTATGAGATTCCCAGAACCGCGTGAACAACACAATTTTGACATAATCAAAGCATGTTTTGAGGTTATACGCAGAAGTTTGTAGGGTTAGGTATGCAAGAGACCCGCATGCGAGGCTATAGTTTTATTTTCATAATTAATAACTTAGATTTACACAAATTATTCAGAGTTTAATCATTGCTGCAATAATTTCAATTATTCCATTATGATAAAACTTCAGAAATTGACAAAAAAATTGAATTTATTTTCATTTCAATTTAAACATAATCTATTGACCCTGCAACGAGGGTGCCGCTCTTTTTGCGTTTATTGTGTTGGTGACTTGGCCTTAGCTTTGCCGTTATTAAACAAATTTACTGTAAGGAATAAAGAATGAACCGTGCATACAAATCTAAAATTTAAAATTTGTGTCAGTACTTAATTTCTTTTCCTAATTTCCATAACTCTCAACTCTCATTCTTTCATTTAGTTTGCTCTTTGCAAGTTTGGCAATAATTTCCGTTGGGTTTTGGTCCTTCAGTCATGTTAACCTGTTATTACTGTAATATTAAATGTTGTTGGTTGTTCATCTGTATTTGAACACGATGCTGATGTACGATCAACAAAAATATCGAATATTTTATTTAGTTAGGTAGGTAGATCGTACGCGCTCAACATAAATGAAATTAAAACTAGTTTAGAAACTGAATTGAAGAAGTATGTGACCCACTGACGCGTGCGTGACCTAGAAACATATATGAGCGCGTTCTGAACGAGGAAGAAACGGGCGAAGAAGGAAGCGACGAAAAGCATCAACAACGACCACCACCAGCATCGTAACCAGCTCAACGACGACTGTTGAGAGCAAGGTCGAATTCTTCGTCAACCACGGCCAGGGTGACGGCGTTGGCGACGGTAATGCGATGCAGATCATGCACGAAGGAACGAATGTATTTCAATTTTAAAAGAAACTTTTTATTTCTGAATCAATGTAGAGACAGTTTTAAACAACTGGTCATTGTCGTTCGCTTGTACATTTAAAATAATAAAAAGAGTGACGAGTGATGTGATGCTTAATGAGGATGAGGCACTCGTAAAACTTGGAAAGTGTAAAGCCAAGTGTAATTCCTAAAGTAGAAAGCACTAACCAAATGCAAGCGCGGATCACATACACCATACGCACGTTGCGGTGAATCGGCAAGTTCGATTTTGTTTTTCCAATTTGCACTTACAATTAGCATTATTGTAGGTAAGCAGTCAACCAACATACCTACATACCGGACTACTTACTTATAACTTTACTATTCCTTTACTTTACTTCTGCTAGTTAGTATGTACTAATAAGTAAATAACAATCAAGTTTTAAACTTTCATCAGAGTTTTTTCTCGCTGGCAATGCTTCTAGACCAGAATAAACTAGGAAATATTCTGTCTGCTTATTCATTGAGTGAATTCGTTTAATTAGAATCTCCGGGTTTGCAGCGTATTCGCGCATTGCGGGTTTCTCTAAATAGATCAGGAAATATTGATATTCTAGACATCAAACTAAAATAAATTTGTATATCCGATTGAAATAATTACAAAATGACAAAAAATTACATAATATAAATGTTATTTAACAGTGCATATCGAAACTTGGCTCCAACTCAAACTTCAAGTCCAAGTTTACGTCTTACAAAAATGCGTAGCGATTACACGTCTTGACGAGCACTTAAATGAGCGTGTCGCTTTAAAACGTTTTCATTTTATTCATTCTTGACTGGAGCACATCGTATCGTGATTCATTTTCGATATCTTATTAAGCATAAGCAGTCTATACAATTAAGCATTCCGGTGCATGTGCCATTTTCGGTTAGCCGAACAAGTTGGTGTCCGCCGTCTATGCCTAATAAGTATCAATATCGGATTATCGAACTCTCAAGTCTTCGGCTAAATCAAGCATCGGAAACCGACATTCGGATTCGGACATTGTTTGAGTTTGAATTAAATCGAAATTGTGCTGCCATCGTGGCAAAGGCTGACGATGAACATGAACAGAAGAAGACGACAGGCAGGACGGGACATTTTTGTTATTACCGTTACATCTCTTCAAACTTTCTCCTTGATATCACCAATACTAACATACAAACCTCACCTCGCGCATTTAACTTACGTGTTTATTCTTTATTGTACATTTTACTTTATATATTTATGGATTTTAAAGAACCATCACAAAGTTTACGATTCTTCGTATAACGTATATCATGAAATTTCATGAAGTATCTATATAGAGGTAAAGCGATTAAGATATCGTCAGATATAAGAATTTAAGTGTATTATCTGAAATCCGCAAGATAAAATGTCTTAACTCACACAGCCTACATAGTTAGTGTGTAAATAATCAACCAATAATTGTTCTGACACTGATGAGAATAATTCGTAATTTTTTATTAAAATTTATTTCAGATTAGAATTAGAATATAGTTTAGGAGGTCGTGTTGAAACAGAAAAAAATCATTAGCAAACAATAGACTGTGGAAGTTTAAGGAAGTTTGTTAAGGAATCTTGTCAAATTTTCAAATTGTTAATACAAATTGTTTATAATTGAGCCTCAATTTTCTTTATCTCATCTATTGTTTTATATTCTACAAATTGTTTCACATTTTATTCTGTGCCTAATTTTATCGCATTTACAGTTGCCTTTGCATGGCTTATTGTTTGATTCAAGAACAAGAATAGCTAGTGAATAGTAGGAAGTGTAGATCTTCAAATGAATTAGAATTAGTTCCCTGTTAATGAGCAATGCCGATTGCAACTCTTTAACTCTTTTGCGTTGGCACAATTTTTCCGGATGCTTTTTGTTGTTAAAGCTGTTACAAATTGTGACGGCTATGGCGTTAAATGAACTCACGCAATGTTCATCATCATCATCATCGTGCTAGTTTTATAATTCATGATCATCGTCGATCGTCAACAAGAACAAGCGCATTCCACGCTCGCTCACAAAGTGCAATCATTTTCATTTTAATATCTAGGTAAAAAGTTATAATAAAATTTATGTGTCAGGATTTATGGAAAGTTGTCTCTTGTCTGCGAATTTGAATGAATCCGCGTTTCCGCTTAAGTTTTGATTAGCCATTAGCGCATTAGCACATTTGGCTTTGGATTTGAATATTTTGAATGGATAGGTGGATAGGTTTACGCGTTAACGTTTACGGTTAGTCCGTTTGCAAGGCACGGAGCACGGAATTTTCGTTTCTGTGAAATTCAAGTGCCACATCGCAATCGCAATGTAAAAGCATTTTTGGAAATTCGTTTAGTGATTTGCATATATGAGGCTAAAAAACGACCTTCATTTTCGGCATTTCTTGAGTTGTCGACATCTTCAGATGAACTCGAAAACCGATAACCGGTTATTATCAGCAATGAATACTTTTTGGCAAAACGCCTTTTTAAATGTTATTTAACATTTTAATATTACTGTTATTTAACGTTGACTATACGATACGAGATTAGCATTTATCGGATTGTGTGTAATTTAGCAATTACACTTATTACTGTCATCGTGGCCATTCCGATTTGGATGAGGAGCGCTGGTTAGAATCGTTTTGTTGTTAATTTGTCGTAATTTGTTGTTGATTTTTAAGGAACATGCTGGTTGGCATTTTTTGTAGGTTGATTATATACGGCCAGCATAAAACCCGCTGCTGATGGTAACGTATAGCCAGCATCACGGTATCGGCGATGCTCCTCCGCTTCTTTCTTCGTCACTTCTTCGGGAGGATATTGAAACTGTCGCAGTCATGCCAGCCGCCGCTTCCTCCAAGAAGTGACGTCAGTGCTGGTATAAGAAGAGTATGTAGAGAAGCGCGACCTGTTAGTCGATTCCGCTCCGGAGCGGTCAGCACCGGTCATAGCTCTGCATAAAGTATTTATTAGTGTCAAGTGCTTCCTTGAAAATTATCGTTTACCTTATTGCTTAGTTTATCGCTCGATTGAGAATATATTTAAATCTGAAAGAGTGCCGACTCGATTTATCAGCGATATCGCCTTATTAAAATAGGAATTTCGCATTTCGCATTTTTAAAGACTTTTAGGGTGAGTCCTTGCCGCTTTTCCTCATTTTTAAATGCCTCATATTTAAATTATATTGTCAAATTTCATGCAAGTGGTTGGTCAATTTAAATTGAGTTGTGCTTTCCTGTTTTGCTTATAGAAAAAATAAAAAAATATCAAAAATCAAAATGAGGATATTATTATTGGCGGCAGTTATTTGCCTGAGTGTCATTTGCGTAAAGGCAGGACCAATTCAAAAGGATCAACAAACAGTTATTGAAGAAGGCAAGAAGCAAGAAGAGACCCAGGGTGTGTTTGTGACGCCAGTTGCTGAAGCCCAAACTGCCGATAGCAGTAGCGAGACCCCGATTGTGCCCGTCGCCGCCACCACAACCGAAGTGAAGGAAACGCAGGAAGTGAGCAAGGTGAAGGAGACCGGGCGGCAGGGTTCTTCCTCCTCGGATGATGACGACGACGACGATGATGACGATGACTTAGATTTGGGCGTCGATGATGATGACGACGACGATGATGAGGACGATTCGCCAGCGGCCGACGATGGCGATGACGACGACGACGAAGATTACTTCGAAAGTTTCTTCGATGACATCTTAGGAGGTTAGTGGACTATTTTCGTAGCGTGTCAAGTGCCTGTGGCAGTGGCACTCAATTTGAGTGTTAATATTATTATTACTTTGCGCGCGGCGGATGTAATGCGATAATGCGATGCGATGAGGCCAATTAGAAAAGAATTTCTCGTCTAACTGCTTCTCCTAATCGAAACGAATCGAAACTTCGCGGTCGCGGACGAATGAACGGACGAGACGGATTGAACAGTTAGAGGCTAATGAATATTAAAACAGCCACTCGTCTGCGCGTCTCATTTAACTTGCGTCTTGCGTTGTTTAGCATCGCATCAGTTAATGTGCGCTTTTTTCCGAAAGAACATTATTAGCTACCGTTTTATCGATTTGGCGCGTCCCTTGAAAAATTAACCGTTAATGTTGCAGACGACGACGATGATGACGACGACGAAGATGACGATGAGGATGTTGCGCCCTCGGGCGGACTTGCCCAACCAGCCGACTCGATCCCGGAAGGAGCACAGGAAGGCGCTGATCTTGGGGAGCCTTCGGACGAACTCACCGGTGAGACTGACAATCCCTTAGCCGTCGAACACGCCGAACCATTGGGCGATAAAGACCCCAGTGATCCGGCGACGGCCGCCTCCAACACCGTGCAACAGCAAGTAGTCGTGCAACCAGTCCCCGCCGACGACGAAGCCGACGAAGACGATGATGACGATGACGACGACGATGACGTTGAAGGCGAACTCGACGAGCTTGCCGGAGACGACGACGATGACGATGACGACGAGGACGAAACGACTGCGGACGACGATGACGACGACGACGATGATGACGATGACGATACCGATCTCGAAGACGTCATCGAGGCAAAGAGATCACGTGAGTCGAAATCCCGCAAAACACATCACAAGAAAAACAACAAATCACGCAATAACCACCAACAACACCACAAGAATCGCAAAACCGCGCAAAATGTTAAAGTGCGATAAGCGCTCAAATTTAGTGCCGCTCAATTTAAACAGCAATATCAAACAGTAATTTATCTTAGACAAAACAAAACGCTCAATGATAAAATACGAATGTCTTTTGGAAGAGCGCGGGAAATCGTTCAAGTTTCAAGTGCAACCATTTCGAAATTCTGAAAGTTGAAAGTTCCCCGTTGCTATATCTAAATCGAGAAACCGCTCAAAAGACTTTATTCGATTCACGTACACGTACATTTCACTACTTTATTTCAATTAATTTATCGTGGCCATTTAAACTTCGCAATAGTCATCAAGTCATCTACTTACAACTTACAATATTAGTTTATTTATGCGCATTGCGTTATGCGCTAACAAACAAAACCAAAATGACACTGAACTTTTATATATTAACTTCTATTCACTTCAATTTGAAATTTAATTTGGCCGCTGAACTCTCATGTTTGGTGTCGCGCGCTCAAAACTCAAATAATTTATCTTAATTTATTTCTATAATTAATTGATTATTTATTTTACTATTTATAATAATTATTTATTTATTTAAACTTTAACTGACAAGCAAGTTTTTCAAAGAAAGTTGTAATTATTCGGACTTAGTTGCAAGTTGCATTAAACTAGGTACATGTCACAACAATAAGTGGCAGATTACAATTATCATTATCATTCAAATCTAATCGAGTTCTCCCGAAACAAACAAATCAACTGCAAATTAAGCATTTTCTGTAACAGTAACAAAGTTGTACTTAAAATGTGCATCTGATGCACTATAATTTTGTACAAAACTATAATAGAAATTATAAAACACTTGAAAAAAATTAAAAATTTGTTATTTTTATTTCATTTTATCTATAATCAAATCCTTCAAAAAATTGTTCTCCTTTTTTAACATATCGACAAGCATTTGTTGTACATAATAATTTCTATTCGAAGCAAATAACATCTGTGTGTGACATTTATCTAGGCTAATGCATCTATTAATTAATCAATTAATGACTATTCGAATTCAGTATTTATTAATTCATTAAAATATTAATAAGTTACTAACAATTTAATTGACGAATTTTTTGTACGCAAGCGGTCTGACTAAATGCCTGAGGCTGATGAGCGTTGAGCGTATGTTATTAACATTTCATTGATTAACAATTTTGAGATAGGTGCATCATTTAATACAATTAAAATACTTTCCATTAATCATCAATAACCATGTCGCATTGAACAATCGGGTTCTGGTTGAGTTTGATAGAATGCGGTATAAGAACTATGAACAACTCGGGAAAAAGGACGAAATTAATTGAATTGTGGTACAAGAATTGGTGGTAGGTGGGTTATTATCTAATTTATCTCCAAATTTCTAATTTGGTTGACTGGTTGAGTCAGTGATGTGGGGTTTCGATATGTGCATGAGATCTTAGGATATCTCTCTCTCTTGAAGATTAATTACAGCATGACAAAAACTTACGGACACTTTTGGACTGCATGACGACTAAGTTATCTCCTTCATTTTATTTTTCCTACCAAGTGTTTGTACGCGGTGGTATTCGGTCAATTTATTGGAATGGGTGTAGAAACGAATATTTCTACCACATCAGAAATAGAACAAATTGTTCTTGATATTGTATGGTAGACGCAAGGACTTATCCATCGGCCATCAGCGATGTGTTTAACGTCTAAGACATAACTTACCTAACGAACTTGAAGCAAAAGAAGAAGAAATTATAGAAAGGTGTAGTCTCTGACCCTGACCCGGAATGGCCACTGACCCGATATCTGTACCGTTATGAAAACGTACACACATCATCGAATATATGCTTCCATGTTGGTTGTGATGTGGCTATGCGGGAATAACTTTTAACTTTGTCATATTAAGAAGGCACCGTGCGCACCTTTGCTAATTGCTATTAATTTGTATGTTGGAAGCATCGATTATTTCTATTTGTACTTCCGGTTCATGCTTGATGTAAACAATAACAAGGATCATGCATTTGATCTTTGGCTCGGTTCCGGTTTAACTTTGCTCAACAAATCTTAATTTCATGTTCGTGCGTATGTGTATTCAACACTAAGCACCACCAGCAACGTACCTGACTGAAAACTCTATAAAAAGATGCTGATGACCTCGTCCTCGAGTCGTGAAGTAGAAGCTGTAAAGAAAGCATGTATCAAGGTCACTAGGTGACCCACTTCCTGGCAACTGCTTTTTTTCTTCTTCTTCGCGCCTCGAGTCTTTAAATATTACAGAACTCGGCGCGCGTTCAATTTTCCAATCGTATTTTATACAAATAAATGATTTTTTAATGCCATCCGAGGAAAAGGAAAGAGTACACCTTTCATTAATGTTTTTCTTCATGCATGCGCGGCATTGAAATCACCCATTGAGAACAATGCAAGCAAGCTGCAACAATTCGAAATTTTGAATTTAGGTGCACTTCAAACGCAATCGTCAACGCAAAACCGCATGCCGGCAATCTACATTGCGAAATATAATCGTTTCGTTGATAACATCCTCGGTCGTATCAATCGCATCCTGGGAAAATCCTACGATCCTGTCCGCGTTAAGCTGCAATCGCCCGACGATAAGAGCAACAAAAAGAATAAGAGGAAGTCCAATAAGTCGGGCAACAAGAAAAACAAGAAGAAGAATTCGACTCGGTCTCGTTCACCACAATTAACGAATAAAATGGGTGAATTTGAAGTTGCCAGGTCGGTGGAATCTGCATCTGAAGGTCCAAGATCGACAGAGTCAGAATCTAGAGAACCAGCATTCGTGTTGATTTCAAAGACAAGCGATATCAAAACACATCATCCTATTAAAAACGTCACTTTGGAAGTACGCGCGACTCCCACACAAAACAAGAATAGGAGGAAGCCTGTTAAAAACAATAATAAAAATACGAATAATTCAAATTCAAATTCCTCTGCAAACAAACAAAGCACCAAGGCAAGAGCGACCCTTTACGGTTTAAGTACGCTCAGACGGGATGGAGATGTTGTTGTTAATGCCCTAAAGGAATACACGAGCGTTAAAACAAACTTCTTATTGGGACCATTAACTTTGCGTGTCGAAAAAGAAGTAATAGCAATTAAACATCCATAAAATGTATAAAAAAGCTCCGTTTTATATCTGAAATGTGTTCAATTGCAGTTTGGCAAAGGTAACCGACGACAATTAAAAAGCGCTACAGCAACGACCGCTGAAATGTTTGGCAAGCTTACGCTACGTATCGTACATGGCGGCGCAGCTACTTTACATTCAATTAAAGTGCTTCAACCAAAACAGGTATTCTGATGAAGGCAAAAAATTAACTGTTCCACGTTTTTATAGTAACGCATATTTTTTGTTTATTTCGAATAGGTGCGAGTGGACAGCGCAGACAATCACGAAAAAACGAAGGAGTACATGTGGAAGCGTAGCTCTCACATTGCTTCGGTCGTATCGAGAAAACTTGCGTCTGCCGCACGCTCTATGCTAAAACCACCACCAAACCATTCCTAATTCGATTTTAAATAATTTATTAATGTACTACTTTTAATTTATAAGATTCTATACAAACGGGCAGCGACTGAATTGCATTAACTAATATTGGGTTCTTTTTTTATAGATAATTGTTTAAATTTTACACGTGATGGAAACTATTTAGACATTTAGAGACTGTGTTACTTATTTATTGTAGTATTTATTAAATGATTCATTCTATAGATAGTAAATAAAGCATTTATATTTGATATTTGTTGTTCTCTCTTTGCCGTTTTCAACTTTGTTCCTTTTCAGTTACCTTAATTCACTTGTCCCAATTTCGAAACATGTATGTCAATACTGACAAGGCAAAGTTGAACATTACTTTAAATCTAAACATTTAAACCATTGTTCTTACAATTTGATGAAAGATGGACCAAACATCCCGAACAACCGGTTCGCATGACGAGCACGCAGCAAGAAGTAATAATTCCGAGCCAAATTTGAAGAAACGAATACGAAAATTGGTGTGTTTCCACTGCAAATGCAATTGTTGCTCGGTAGAAACAGCGTTAAAAGTTTTAAAAACCTTGCAGATTGTAAGTGCCCCAAGTTTCTTTCACACTATGTACCCTGAATCTTCCTTAAACAGATATTGGCACTAAGTAACATTGGTCTTATTGGGTTTGCTACCGATTTATTCTACTACGAATATTGCGCGTTCACAATGCATCTTATTGCAAGCTTCGCGTATTTGAATGGATATTCAGTCGCATTACTTCTACCCTTATGTCTCAAACGCAATATAATCTTGTTGAATCTGATCATCACTTCGGCAATGTTATTACTTGCTGGCCTAATGTTTTTCTTCAAGATTTTGCATGAACCTGAAGAACAATGCATCGAAGCACGCAGAGTGATCGAACGCAAATACCGCGAACCGCATAATCACTATCTGATTGCAACGAGCGCGTGGGTGATAGCAGTGTATGAAACGTACACGGCGATTAATACTGCGTACATATTTGCTGAATGGCTCTTATGTTTGCTTGCATTTATCGAAAGTTGTAAAAGTTCCGTTGTAGTGGAATAAATAATAAAAAAATGTTACTGACCTTTAGTTCTATAGTTGTTGTACCTAATAAAAACACAAAATGAAAGAAGCGACACAAAAATAAGGAGTACAGGGTGAAAATTTAATTTAATTCATTAATTCAAAAATCACTTTCAATGAAGTCTTTGAAATGGTAGTAGGAGTAATAAAGAGTAGCAATTTAGTTGTAAGTCATGTATCTCGGC
Organism: Leptusa sp. GC000079; assembly: GCA_030264655.1. NCBI lineage: Eukaryota > Metazoa > Arthropoda > Insecta > Coleoptera > Staphylinidae > Leptusa > Leptusa sp. GC000079. The sequence continues at coordinate 21,645 of JARJDT010025070.1, read as the reverse complement.
GTGGCCGAGAACTTGGCGTAGGATTTAATGACTTTGTTGACAGCTTCCAAGAAGTCCTTTTCAGTGGCGACCTTTCTGCGCGCCCTAATGGCAAACATGCCCGCCTCAGTGCACACCGACCGAATCTCAGCACCTGTAGAATTTGGGCACAATCTTGCCAACAGTTCAAAACGAATGTCTCTCTCGACGCTCATGGAGCGTGCATGAATCTTGAAAATATGAGAGCGTCCCTCAAGATCAGGCAGACCGAATTCGACCTTGCGATCCAGACGTCCAGGACGCATCAATGCGGGATCCAGAGTGTCGGGGCGATTGGTCGCCATAAGTACCTTGATGTTACCACGCGGATCAAAGCCGTCCAACTGGTTGATCAATTCGAGCATAGTACGTTGAACTTCATTGTCGCCGCCGGCGCCGTCGTCGAAACGGGCCCCGCCGATCGCGTCGATTTCGTCGAAGAAAATCAGACATGCTTTCTTCGAGCGTGCCATTTCGAAGAGCTCGCGCACCATGCGAGCGCCTTCGCCGACGTACTTCTGCACCAGTTCGGAGCCAATGACGCGAATGAAGCACGCGTCAGTGCGGTTGGCAACGGCGCGAGCGCACAGTGTCTTACCAGTGCCAGGAGGGCCGAAAAGCAGTACGCCTTTTGGTGGCTCGATACCTAGCTTGACGAACTTCTCCGGCTGCAAACATAGCAAGTAAAAACAATTCATGTGTGGAACAGACAATGAATGCGTTCAGCTTCATCTCAAGACGCGAAACTGGGCCACAGAGAGCGGGAGATCGGAATGTCCGCACAGTTTGATTGGTCAGGTAATAAACGGTACGGTGGAAAGTAGGAGCAGAGCAGTGATACGATAATACGTAAAGCGGCAAGTTCATCAGTTCGCGCTATGGTTCTTGAAGATTTTAATGGAGAAATTATAAAAGAGAAGACGCAAGTCGGCGAGAAGTGGCACAGTTGCAAGCTAAGTGCAGACGGCGTGGAGAAAGGAGGGCAAAGCAGCGCTCACTGTCTGGGAGCAACGAACGAAGAGTGGAGGGCGATGAGAGTGAGAAGTAGGCCAAAGTGGGTCAGACGATGATTTTTGGTAGTGGCAACAATCAATAAATCTATGCAAATAGTCAATTAAGAATTCAATATCAATTTCAACAATACTTAGTTTTAATGCATGCATTACTGTTACTTCTTTTTTTGTGAACACCATATTTGATTAAATTACAGCAAGTTAACCAATGCATGACAATCGGTCATCAATTTATTTGAAGTGCAAATTCATCAAAGTTTAGCAATTTAACAGTGTAATTGAAGTTTAAAAACATGCATGAAATTATAATTCGCCTAGAAACAAGAAAATATCACAGGAAAGACTGCGGACAATCATCAATGCATCACATATTACTTAATATTTACATCATAAATTAAATAAATGACTTATTATTTTATCAGTAATTAAATGAATAAGCAAAGAACTGTTTTTCAATCATGCATGAATTATTGAATCATACATAGAACACTGAATTATTTTGAAATCAATGAATTTTAATCAAAAACAATGTTAGAACCTCAGTAAAATATTTTTTATGATATATTGGAAAGATGTGAAATATCAAAAGGAAAATATTTGGTAGGTAAAAAGCATTTCAATGTTATCTCCACAATAAAATTCAAAATGTCTTAGTTTTGATAAAAATGTCCGTAATATTAAAAATATACAAAGGGCACTTACATGTAGCAGCGGCGTCTCAACAACCTCCCTCAACTTCTCAATCTGTTCCTTGCACCCACCAACATCGCTATAAGTAACATCAGGCTTCTCCTCAACCTGCATCATAGTCACAGTTGGATCAATCTTAGGAGGCAATGGAATATGAATTTGATACTTGTTGCGGTCAACCCTAAACAAACGAACAATGCTTGCCATAGCAACAAAGGAAAACAATGCTAGAAGCTACACTATTTACCCAACCCTCATGCCTTCCTCAATATCAGTAGGTGCAACTGAATCAGCCAAGTCCACAACAAATTTCGCAAACTGCTTCACGTTGATGATGTATTTAGGATCATCAGTGTCAGCATTGATGATTTTAGTGCACCTTGCAACCTGCAGTGGCTGCTCATTCTGCAAGGTTTGCTTATCAGCTGCTAAATCCCATAGAGCTGGTGGTGCTAAGCCAGTGTCTGATTCTTTGATGCCTGTTAATTCATTCACGCGCTTGATGATGGTCTGAATATCATCTTCCACAGTCTTGATGGTTTTGGTGTATTGTCCTTGACCCTACATAATCATATTTAGTAAATAGCCTCATGAATAGGCAAAATGGATGAGATTATACTTACGTAGGTTTTGAGCAAATGAATATCGCCTTCGTCCAAAGCTGCAAGGAGCAAACAAGCAAATTAATAGGCGTTTAGTGGGGCTGAGGGCAAATAACTTACATTTGATCTCTTTTTCGGGCTCCTTCTCACCCGCTTTCAATTTACGCATATCGTCGCCGAGATGGTCAGGCATTTTCGTTGGTATTTCGGGATTTTCTTGCACAAACTCAAAATAAACGTCCAGCCAATTTCGTGCACTGATTTATGCCTGCTTGCCTTTTGTTTTCGGACAAGTAAATCGCCTAGCAAGCGTTACAAGCAAAAATTCATCGATCTAACCTCATTTTATTGATTGAAAAAGTTTACTGTACGTTCGCCAGCGCCATCTACAATTCGTCCTGGACGGTAACCCCTAATTTAACCGGAAATGGTCGGTTAGAAATGGCGTCATAAGCGCCATTTTGGAAATTAAGAGAGGGGCAATGAAGCAACTTATCAAGGATTGCGCTTAATCAAAGATTTGAAAAGTTAAATATATTGGGGAAAGTTTCTCCGCTTGTTCTTCCGAATCATTTGAAATTCACTTGGAAGATCATTTTCTGCTAAATTTGAACACGGATTTTTTTTTACCATTTTATACAACTTTGGTTGATGTTGGAATCAAAAATTAGTTGAACCAGGAACTCCGGCAGGATTCTTTTAGAAAGAGCGTTATGTGTGCAGGTGGTTATTGTACATACTTACATAACAACATATTTTATTTATTTATACGTATAATAATAACAACAAAGCGACAAGTTGCGCCGTGTGAGACAGTATACCTTATGCTCAAATGACAGAAACCGTAATGTACAAGAAGAATGCTCAGTGGAAATTCGGCAAAATTAATATTTGAACTTAGGACAATTAATAACAAAAATAAACTTAAAAATATTGTTAAACATGGGTATATGGCACAGTCAACTCTAACAAGTGCAATTCAATTAATTGTTTAATGTTTTAAAAACCTAACTAGCTAGCTTTGCTGTAGCTATTTGTATAAGACTAAAGCTAGATGTTGCAAACAATATTTATATTTTGAGACAAGTTAAGTAAGCAAATGTTATTTCAATTTCAATGGAAAGTAAGTAAACTATTTATATTGTTTGCAACCTCTTACATTTCTCATACTATTATTTTTATAAGCCACTATAAATGTATTCCATATGTATTGCATGTTTGTTTCATTGTCAATTAGAATTCTAGGTAGTATGCCTTTAGTTTAGTTAATAATTAATTAGTATAGTGTATGTATTAGTAAATTAATAACATCAACAATCCTCAAAATACAGCACTTTTAGAAAGCGCTGCATAAATCATCGATAAACAATAACTTGAAAGTATAAACAAACGTGTAAAAAATAAAGATTAGAAAAGATAACACAACGTGAGTAGATTAGAAAAGAAATCAAAATCAATAAATGCATAATAGTTCAAATAATTTTAAATCAATTTGCCGTCATTTTACAGATATGTAATATACAGTGTAGAATAAAAATGTACATATAAGATATAAGTAAATATGTATAAATAAACTCGAAATTTCACACACCGCACAAATCGTTTTGCATCATAAACTATTAATTTGAATTAATATAATCATAATTATTACTTTAAGTAAAAATATTACCGGTTTATTTTCGTAAGCGTAGCGTTTCTTGTAATCATGGTATTAAAGCGTTTTATTTATTGTGTTTTTTGTAAGAATAATCAATTATTTGAAGTAAACACGAATAATAAGCAACTTTCGTACTGATCGCGATCGGAAGTGCGTCAAGTTAAGCCACATATAATTTAAATAATTAATAGAAAGCTAGGCTTCCAAATGAAATTAATTGTTTGCAATTTGCGCAAAGTGTCTGAATCTCAATGATATCATAATATAATAATAATTAATTAATTAAATCCCATCATTAACAATTTAAAATCTAGCTTGAAGCAGCGAATGAAATGCGTGATGCTGATGACCGAGCGGAATTGCTGCATGTGCCTGTTTGCTTCACGACACTCACCTAATTAATATCTAAAGAGCTCCAGATGTCATCTACGATTGTCCAAGCAGTAAACGCTAATCGAGCAATCATTCAAACCGGTCGCTAACGCTACTTTATAGGGATGATAGGCGAGACATGCCAATTGCCCAATGCGATACCCCATGAAACCTTCATAGAAGCGGATTACGTTCAGCGGCTTGCCGCCAAGATTGTACACTCCAATCGTCTGATTCGCATAACCGCTACAGAGAAAAATATCACAAAAGTTACAACGATATTGGAAACGGCAAAACGGACAACTGGGACAAACTGGATCTGGACTACAAGTGCAACAACCAACAACAATGAAATAAAAACAATAGAAAAAAATCGTTTTAATTCAAAAGATATTGGAACATGTAGTTGTAGGAATGACACAGGAACAAGAACAATAATCATAAAAAACTATTTAAGAAACATACCATGCAATTGTGTCAGCTTTGCGATGAATTGCAACAGTTGTCATCGTTGTGGCGGTACCGTTCGGTATTTGTATCAAATTGATGGGTGATGTCTTCCTCAGATCGTGGATTTTGATCTGCCCGGAAGTGCTCCCACTGACAATCTTGTTGCACCGCAATTGAACACCGATAACAGGCGTGGTGTGGTCCATCCAAAGTTTGATGCGCGCATCGCTGGGTGAACACCGTCGGTCGAAGACGCGTATGCTGCCGTCCGCGCAACCCGTCACAACCAACCCGTGATGCTCCGGCCCTGCTGAATGGTCCACACCAAGCGCCCCATTCATCATGATTCCCTCACTGTAATCATACCGCGGCATATACGAGTCGTACTCGTGCCCAATGCAACTGTAAGTCGAATCGACGCTCGTCACCGAACAATCCGCCCCTGTCGGCAAGTCGTACATCTTCAGCTCGCGCTCAGCATCCCAGAACCGCACAACGCGTGTGTCGCCCGTGGTTATCACAGTTTGCGTGTACTGTTCCCATGTTACCATCAGTCCGCTAGTGATCGCATCCGGATTGTTGAACTTGTTAGCAATGGATAAGTCGCTATGCGCTTTCCACGCTGTGACAAGTTGCAGATTCGACTGCACTGGTTTGTACAGCTTCACCGTGCCATCCTCCGAGCCGGCCATGAACAGCGCCACATCCTGCGCGTTCACCCAGTCCATGCTCGTGATCTTCGACGTGTAAATAGATCGCAGTTTCGAACTGCTTGGTTGCGACTGATAGAGTTTTGCGCCGGTGCCCCAGTCCCAAACACCGAAGGTTTCCTTGCCGACAACAATGATTTGTTGTTCGTACGGGTGGAACTTGACAATGGAAGGCGGCACCTGCGTGCGCGTGTTGAACACCTGCGACTCCAGTCTTGTCATGGTCGCGCGTTCTTGTTCTTCTTTGGCTTCGGCGCGAATTGACGCGTTACGTGCGTATCGCCACTCGCGTTTGTAGTAATCTTTTGATTCAATATCGCCGTTCTTTGCTTTCATCACGGGTTGCGCAAATCCTTTGCATGCCCATGGGATGAACTCCGTATTCACCAGCGCTCTACGGCGCGTGTCCTCCTCGTTGATCGTAAGACACTTCAGCTTTGGTTTGAACTTAAGTTTTTGTATCTCTGATGTGGGGGGACTCTCACTAAGATAGGAACTACGATTGGGACTAGGCGGTAAACTAACACTCGAACTCAACCGCACATCGCTGCAATCCTTCTTGATCTGGCTGCGAATGTGCGTGATTACTTTGCAAGCCATGTCGGCGACTTCCACATGCGGGTCGTCATTGAGCGCTGTCAGTGCGCTCCATACCTTAACATAAACCGAACTTAACCCAGAGAGTGTCCCGAGACTCCCGGCGTACCCATGACTCAAGATCATCGGATACGTGATTGTGCTAATCGACGAGCTGGAATTAACACGCTTCAAGCGCTCGGTCGAGTCGACATGGTCAGGGGACATAACGCGCAACCGATCCCTGCTTCCAACGCGCCTGAGGTCAATTCCCAGGCTCACGTGCGGCGGGGTATGGTTCCCGCCATCTTTGTTGGCTTCCTGTACAGCAACGTGCAGAAACGAACGCTCGAAAGCCAAGACAAACCATTCTAAGGCCACAACAAGCTCCTTGCGAACTAGCGGACTCATATCGTTGAGGACTGAATTCACCAGCGTCATCACCACACTGTGATCGATGTTCTTTGAGTGCTCCGTGCGGTTCCGCACTGAGTTTATGAATGTTCCTAGAGCGAAAACCGCTGATGCGCGCACTTCCGGGCAGGGATCTTGCAACAACGTGTGTAGTTTTTCGTGTGCGGAGTCCCGCACGCCTGTCCACCGCGCATTCTCGTAATTATCCCACAAGCGCCCTAGACAAATCGCAACCCATTGACGAAGTTGCGGCGATGAGTCATCTAATTGCTCCAAACATATCGAAACCAGCGCTCCCTGAAAGGCGGCTTCCTGCCCATCTTCGAAATTGTTCACGATGCACGCTAACACAAACGCGGCCTGTGTACGATTCTCCGATGATATTGTCGTGTCTTGCAGTACTGATAAGAAATAAGTGTGGCCCTTATCGCGGACCAAGTCCGCCTGACACGTGTTATCAACGGCGAGAATCTTGGCCCATATAAATACCAACAAAGGACGCAACTCCTTCGCGCAACTTTGTAACAGTTTCAAGACATATGGAAAGATACCAACGCTGAGGGCGAGATTGACAGCCCATGGACCTAAGTCTAAGAAACGCCCTAACAATTCCAACGCGCGCATCCGATGCACTTGACTTAGAAGGACTTGCAAGACAATGGGTAATTGTTCAGGCGGGTGACGCTCTTCTGAACCAAGATTCAACCATACCTCGAAAGCTGTTAGTTGCTCTTCAAAGAAAGGCAAATGGATGAACTTCTTGCCGTCGTCAAGGATCCCCGGTAGTTGCCCCAGGGATAAGTCAAGGGCCAAGTCCCATGCTTGCCACATCGGATGTTGATAGGTCGGCGGGAGGGAAGGACTCGAGACTGGGGTGCAATCACATGAGCGCAGGATGCGTTCAGCAAGAAGGAAATTTCTGAAGAGTGACGCGACCAGCAAATCCTGACGGAACAGTTTCTGGAAAAGATCGCGAGGTAATGTATTCCAGGCAATCGTATCAGTAATTGCTGTAAATATCCAGTTAAGTTCGCCGATCATCGTGCGACGATCTGCTATTTGACCCGGGATTCTGCAACAATGCAGTTTTACAGAACATATTCTTGTGCTCGTTCCTAATGTAGGATTCATACTTATCTATTAAATCCATGGTGACTTTAGGCACTAATTTGCTAGTAGATTGCATTACAAACCACCTTAGGGCAACTTTGATAGGAGTAGTTAAACACGCAGTAAACAGGTCGGCGGGGAGGTCGGGATTCATCGGCAGGACCTGCCCAGTATCACAAGCAGCCAACTGAATGCATGATTGAAAAAGTGGCGGCGCATTCAACGTGCTCCGCTCTTGTTCAAACTCGCGGGTGTGTTGTTCTGCGAATTGTTTGAATGATTGCACGATAATACCCGCGTTCGAACAATCGTACACGTATATTGATGGTGCTCCCATCCAAGTCTGCAGGTCATACACACTCAGTGGTATATATTGTGTGTAAGTCTGCAATTTCATATTTTTTTAGATAATATTTTGTAGGCAATTGAATGCAGAGCTTGCCATATAGTAAAAAAAAGTATTTTAATGAAATACTTCCCCATTTTAAAAACTATTTTAAATAAAATAGTATATTTTCTGTAAACAAAACTATTGAAATTAATATAAAAATAGTTTTTTCACATGCATTTAAAATAGAAAATGAAAATACCAAATGTAATAGAATTAAAAAACAAAGATAAGGCTACATGAAATGCAGACTTGTTTTTAAGGATACCGTATGTCCACGGATAAGGTTTCAAAAAGGAAAAAAATGTAGTTTTAAATTTTCTTTAAAACTGTCTGGGGGAAACTTTCTTTCCTGTTTCCCGGATTTTCAGAAAAATCAAAACTGCAATTTTTTTGTCTATTTGAAACCCTATCCGTGGACATACGGTAGCTAAGACTGTAAAATTATTTGTAAGTTTAAATATTTTAAAACACAAATAGTTTTGTTTGCCTGTTTTCAAAATAAATAAATAAAATACAAAAAGTAAAACCATTTCAAATAGTCCATTTAAATATTTATGTTTTGGCAAACTCTGATTGCATGTGTTACCCTATTAAACACCCAAATTTCGCCATTGTCGGTGGGTTTAGGCACACCATGGCCATTATAATGAAACAAGACGCGCTCCTCTTTAGCATTCCGACGCAATGATGTGCATAACTTCTTGACTTCTTCAGCAGTTGGATCTAATGATTGCTTATAGCGTGCACGTGGCTGCCACCGCTCATATTGCTTTTGCAAATTGCTACCAATTGCTTCTAATGCTTTTGATGGTGATAACAGTAATGGATCTACAAACCAAGAAGCAACCAGTTACAATTAGATAACAGTAGTTGATGCATAAATGAAAGTGCTTTTACCTATCCAACATTCAAGTCGTGCGCAAGGCTGTGTTTTAACAATATCTGGCGGGTCGACACCGACGTTCAGACAGAGCACCAAAGCAACGCTCACAGTTTTCATCTAAAATGTAACAAGAAACAAGCAAGATGTGATGTTTTCGAATTGAGGTTAAGTTGTGGCATTTGCATTACCCGCTCCGTCATACGCCACTTTTCAGTCATGCAGGGCATGCCAGCGATGGGCTCGAGGTGCCTCGGCTCGCCAAAACTGATCTGCAAGTCCCTATCAGCGACCGCAACGTTTTCGTTGAGACGTTCGTCCGCCTCGCGTGCCTCATCGCCGTAATCCTGATCGACCATTGTTATTGCAACAGCTCAATGAGGTGGAGTGCAGCTGCGATGCGCCGTGCGGAAGCCCCTTTTCGCCTCTTTGCTCTGGCGTGATCGCGGCACTAATGTTGGATGATCGCACACTTTCGCGTTATGTTACAACGCATTATTATTTATAATAAATAATACGCATTTTTTCATTTGCAATCCCCAATTCCCCACATTCGCCATCCACACATTTCGTTTCTGCAGCACGAACAATTTGGACCAATTTGACATATTTCTGACAACGCCGACCGACCACTTGACAACGACAAACGACAACTTCGTCCTGCAGGATATTCAAGGATAATTGATAATGAGCAAATTATCCTAATAAATGATTAATAATCTCGCTTATAATTAATATTTCTAATCAACTGTAATACTTATGATATTATTGCGCGTATTAGCATTTGTCCTTTGGCTAGTTATTTGTGCTTTCGCTTTGGCGCAAGTATAAGTCAATCCTCCAAATGAAAATAACTGAAAATCAAAAAGAACAGGCTGACGGTGGTTTATAGAAGCATCTAGAATGTCCTGGAATTTAAAAATGGTTTGGAATTTCAAGTATTCCTTATAAAAGAATAAACAAATGCCGTCGCGATTATGCGATTATCCTTAAAATCTAGGGCTGCCAACACAATTTCCGGTCTATTTTACTTTTTTGAACCGTGAATGGTGTATAAATAAGAACTTTTTAATTATTGTATGATTTGCATAGCAACGATTGTTTAATTGAGTCCAAAGTTTCTAATCAAACAAATTGCACCATTTAATTACAAATAATCGAAGATTGTAATGAACAATAAAACAAACAAAAAAACAAATATTTTTTGACACGTTGAAATGATCGGCGGTTTTTTGAGAAAATTTTGATTTTTTGGCTTTGGGAATTCGGGAGCATATAATTTTCGGTGGACATTAAATAAATTTTTAAACAATATGAAGAACATACTACCCGTACTGCCGCCGATAGCAAAACCCACCCCGGCACCAGCCTACCAGCCGGCACCTCCAGTACTTCCGGATGGTAGTTCTACTTCTACCAAGGCAAGTTGCTAAATTTGACTATTTTATCTTACAGCTGTATTCATTAGATCTGATTAAACGGTAAAAATATCACTAGAATGACAATGGGGTTAAATTAATAATTTTATGGGCTTGTGCAGCGATTTTGGGACATAATTCAGTCATTTTTTACGCAAACTCTGATTTTGTTGTATTTTTCAATAAGGAATATCGCAAATAATAATATATTCTCGAATTTAAATTTAGTTCCATGAGTGCCAACCTGAGAGTGGAACCCACTGCATGCAAAAATTCAAATTATTTTGGCAATCTATAGCCCGGCTAACGAGCGGTATTGCAATATGGGAGAGAATGGTGAGTAATAAGGTCGAAGGTAAACTAGTACTGCACCGGTGGGAACAGTGTGCCTATAAATTGTTGCAATTAGCTGACTAATAATCATTTTCATGGGAGCGTTTGATGAATGCGCATTTCCAGAAGTTTAAAGTTCCTAAGCCAAGGCAGCAAGCAAAGCAGCAAGCAGCGAACGCTCATAGCGCAAGCGTTGCCATCGTCGATTACTAGTTTACCGTGACGTCACCATTCCGCTCTCAACGCAGAACTCAACTCGACGAAACGAAACGGACATACGTACCGATTTGCGGCAGGCGGCCATTTTACCGATTTGTGCTAGAAAACAGTTCACCGACGATCGAAAGCCAGTCGAAGGTGTCCGATAACGTTAGGCCGCGCTTGTTAATTCAGCAAACGCGTTCCGAATCGTATCAAAAGCGGGTGCGCTGATTCATTCGCATTCGAAACTAACACAAACTTTCCTATCGCTAGATCGAAGCAAGTATGGACGATAAAGCAGTGTGCAAGGAACTCGATCAGTGGATTGAACAACTCAACGACTGCAAGCAACTCACAGAAAGCCAAGTGAAAACGTTATGCGAAAAGGTAAGAATAACAAGCTAGAAGTTAATCGCCGCGCTGCGCCGCCCCCGCGGTTTTCGCGTCCACACCGCCGTTAATTGACAATTATCGTAATTTTTTGCACGCAGGCAAAGGAGATCCTGTCGAAAGAATGCAACGTACAAGAAGTCAAATGTCCCGTCACAGTGTGCGGCGACGTCCATGGCCAATTTCACGATCTCATGGAACTGTTCCGGATAGGCGGCCGTAGTCCAGATACGAATTATCTGTTCATGGGCGATTACGTTGATCGGGGCTACTATTCGGTCGAGACGGTGACGCTGCTCGTCGCGCTTAAAGTCAGATACAAGGAGCGAATTACGATATTGCGCGGCAACCACGAATCGCGTCAAATCACACAAGTCTATGGTTTCTATGACGAATGTCTGAGAAAATACGGTAACGCGAACGTCTGGAAATTCTTCACCGATCTTTTCGATTATTTGCCTCTTACTGCACTCGTTGATGGCCAAATCTTCTGCCTGCATGGCGGCTTGAGCCCTAGCATTGACACCCTTGACCATATTCGCGCATTGGATCGTCTGCAAGAAGTACCACATGAAGGACCAATGTGCGATCTGCTCTGGTCTGATCCGGATGACCGCGGCGGCTGGGGCATATCTCCGCGTGGCGCCGGCTACACCTTCGGCCAGGATATATCAGAGACATTTAATCATTCTAACGGCCTGACGTTGGTCTCTCGCGCCCACCAGCTTGTCATGGAGGGCTACAATTGGTGTCATGACCGTAACGTTGTCACCATCTTCAGCGCACCAAACTACTGCTATCGGTGCGGCAACCAGGCCGCCATCATGGAATTAGATGATGCCCTAAAGTATTCATTGTAAGTATCTTTCACACATTACTGATGCTTGTTTCATGTTTCCCACTCCCATCACTCTCGCGTCTATTTATTTAGAAATACTTATAAAGCTTTTGGATTGTCGACCCTTAATCTCCCGAAAAAAACATAATTGCTGCTGCTGAAGAGTGCTCAAGACTCGCTCATATGATTAATTAATTTTTGGCTCTATTCCAAAATATCATTATTTTATGTACTTAGATTTTAATGAACATTAAACTTGTAATCTTGGTTCGTTTGTTCATTAATTTTGGAATGTTTTGTGTGTTAACAGCTTGCAGTTCGATCCAGCACCAAGACGTGGTGAACCACACGTGACGCGCCGGACGCCCGATTATTTCCTTTAAACCCTGTATAATCTAAATCTACTTCAACAACTTCGAAACATTGATATGAAAACAAACATGCAAACAAAGCAACCAAATGAAAAAGAAAGAAAATCATTTACACCCGCAGCAAACAAATTGTGTGTGTTTAATATATATTCGAAATTGTTTCTTCTACTTATACTTTTTCTCTAAAACACAGTGTTGTATTGTCAGAAGTGTCCAAGTAAATAAATGTCAGGACATTTATAGATATTTTCTCACCGTGAGTTCGGGTGCATTTTAAACGTGCCCAATAAAATTCAATCCAATGACAGGATGGAAAAATGATATCCAACTCACTGAAAATTCAACGTAAACAAAACTTACATGCAAGCATACTTCCTACTCTTGTTTTATATACACATTTATTTAACAGAAATGAATCAAAGAAAATTAAAAACAATTTGAAGAACCTACAACTAAATTACGTGCGGTTTATATAGCACACATTTTATTAACTAATTAAAATAAAAATTTACAACAACATTTCATTCTTTTTATTCTTTGTTTTATTTTGTATCTTAACAGTGTTGATGCCAGACTTCATTTTCAACTATAATAATTTATTATCCATCATAAAATATGTGAATGTGGTTGCAACAAGCTTCAAAGCGCGGAACGAAAGTTCTTGGGATCAATTCATTTTCCATCGCACTATTATTACACCACACAATAACAACAATACACGATACTGGTTACTGGCATTTATGCTTGGCAGAATCAAATGAAACTTGGTGTATGTTTGCTATTGTAGAAGACGTCTGTACATTGCGACCAGCTACAGCTCTAGGTTTAGCTATTCATACGCATTCATTGTTGAAAATATGTTGCAAAGCATCAACTTTTGTATAAAGTTTAATAAACATAATGATGAAATTATTTATAACTTATAACGCGTTAGCGATTGAGTGAAACCAAAACCACACGTAAATATTTAGGAGAATGAGTTGTACTTGTACCACGAGGGCTATAAATAACTGACACCGACAAATTGCAATGAAGGAGAGAAATACTCTGTGAATATATTTACCGGAAAAAGAAATATCTCAGGAAACTAAGCATAGACTCGCAGTACAAAGGATTTTTCATAGAATGTTGCAGACAGTTCTCAGATATTCTTCTCTATTCTAGGTATTTCTTTTCTTCTGCTAGATTGCGAGGAAAAAGTTTTTCGGAAAGTTATTTAACAGTGCTGTATGTGTTTTAATATTACAATTATCCCCCACCTATTTTAAGAATGTTTCTGTAACCCGTTAGAAATAAATTGATATAAACATTTTTCCAATGCTCATTCGAATTCAACTGAACCGTAAACTGTTACTAACATTTCAATTGCATATCTGTCCGTCTTTCTTAGTTCCCATAATAACGGAAAAGACTGATTTATTTACTTGTTGCAAGCTTCGTAATACCAATGCTAATATTAAATAACATACGGATGAAGATTGATGTTGCAGTTAATGAAATATTAAACATTTGTCACATTTAAACCGCAACACAATAACAGAAACGAACTACATTTCGCAAGCTATCGGACTCTACACACATAAACCTAATCAGACTCATTCTTGTGTCATTGTATGCAAAGAATGCGTTGCTGATTCAAACTGATTAGATAAGTTGTAACTAAGTAAACATTTAAATATTGATAATATAAGTTTCTACTGTCTGCTTGAATACCAAACTGATGAAATGATGCACATCATAATTAGTAATACGTGTAAAAATGACAAAGTGAAATTTTAATGCATTTTTGTTTTCAACTCGTATACAAAACAGAAAACAGCAATCAAAACTGCTTTCTGCTTTCTCATCTATAACTTACTATACCATACCTATAGTTATTACTTGCGTTTTGTTTGGAATTGTTGTTGTTTTCGTTTAAACTATTTTGCGTTGTAAACTTTACAGTAGGATTAACTAATTGAGATTAGGTAGCAATGTAAGACTAAGTGACTAAGACGTAAATTTACAAGAATATAAAAATGCGATGCAAATGAGAACATTTGATCAGTTACTACATACATATTTAAGAAAGAAAAAATCTTTAAAAATGATATTGATTGAAACTAACGACTAATTTGCGACTGTAGCTGTTTGTTTCGTTTATCCATTTCGTAATGAACATTTAAAAATGTTGTAGGATTATACAATCCCGCATTAACATGCAAAATGATTGAGAATACTTTTGTTCCACATTATTTACTGTAATTATTAAAATTAAAAACTGATAAAATAAAAACATCATTAATTTATAATATTATGTTGTTATTACTCTACCTAATCACAACTCTTTCCTATCCTAAAAGTTCACAAGCTATTTATGTATTCTGTGAAATTATCATTTTATTTACTTAATAATTTATTCGAAAAAAATCCGAGTGTCAAGCTCGGCATTTCGATGCAAGTTTAATTCGTAATAAGTTTTTAATCAACAACACATTAAGTAATATATGCTGGAAGCAAGTGTCGACTTGATTAGCATACTTGTAAACTTGATAGTTGCTTGGCAACCGTTTCATTAAGGATTTTAACCAGTTCGTTATATGCGCAGGCAACAAACAGAAAGCGAGATAATTTATCCTTACCAATGATCATGATTATGCTGTTTCTGTATTCATCACGAATACTTGAATAATAAATAAATAATCTCACAGTAGATGTTTGTTCTTGTTGACGACTTTTTCCAACATTTTTGTTGAAATAAACGCGCTGTGGTAGAATAACGACAGTTTCATGCACATCGTCGCGAAGAAAATACGCAACTAATTGTTAATCGATTAAGTTTTAAACGTTGTTCATTATGGCAGGTGACGCAGAAGATTACAATGTAAGTTGATTATTTCCTTAATTATTCATGGTTTTGATTAAATTGTTTGTAAATATTTGAATTCCAATAGTACCTCGCTGGATTTGGCGGCGAATTCGTCAGCGAAGACGCGCGTTGTCCAGGCGCGTTACCGCAAGGACAAAACTCGCCGCAACTTTGTCCGTATGGACTTTACGCGGAACAACTCTCGGGATCCGCTTTCACCGCTCCACGTGCGGAAAATAGAAGATCTTGGTTGTACAGAATTCGTCCTTCCGTTGGCCATGGACCTTACAAGAAATTGCCCAAGGGTTTCTTAACGCACGATTGGGATGAACAAGAACCTGATCCGAATCAAGTAAACTTTTGAAACTTTCAACTAACTGTTTCTATTTCGTAATTTTGATAATTACGCAATTGAATAGATGCGATGGAGACCATTTGATTTGCCGCAAACGCAAGTCGATTTTGTGGAAGGACTTCACACAATCTGCGGGGCTGGCGATCCGAAAATGAAACAAGGACTTGCTATTCATATCTACAGCTGCAATAAAGCAATGACAAATCGTGCATTTTATAATGCCGATGGCGATTTCCTAATTGGTATAAATAAATATATATATAAGCAGTTTTTGAAATCCTGTAAATTAATTTCAGTGCCGCAATTGGGAACTCTTGAAATAAAAACCGAATTTGGTCTAATGAAAGTGGCACCGAATGAAATCTGCGTTATTCAACAAGGAATTCGTTTTGCTGTTAACAATAATGAAGCATCACGCGGTTACATCTTGGAAGTTTTCGGGCAACATTTTCAGTTACCCGATTTAGGTCCGATTGGTGCTAATGGACTGGCAAATCCACGCGATTTTCTCTCGCCTTGCGCACACTTCGAAGACATTCAGAATGTGCCCTTTGAAATTGTCTCCAAATATCAAGGAGCAATGTTTTCGTGCGCACAGGATCATAGCCCCTTCGACGTTGTTGCCTGGCACGGCAATTATGTCCCTTATAAATACGATTTGAGTAAATTTATGGTAATTAATTCAGTTTCATTCGACCATTGTGTAAGTATATTCCACATTAAAATGAAAAAGTAAAAAACAATGCAAAGATGAATTTTTTGTGATCTTTTTTGTTAGGATCCTTCCATTTTCACGGTGTTGACGTGCCAATCCGAAAAGAAAGGCACTGCGATTGCGGATTTCGTCATCTTTCCACCGCGTTGGTCCGTGCAAGAACACACTTTTCGCCCTCCTTATTATCATCGCAATTGCATGTCGGAATTTATGGGTTTGATTCATGGACAATACGAGGCGAAGAAGGAAGGTTTTGCACCAGGCGGCGCAACATTGCACAGCATTATGACACCGCACGGACCCGACTCGAAATGTTTTGATTTCGGCAGTAAGGAAGTGCTCAAGCCTTGTCGCATTGCCGATAATACTCAAGTAAAACATAAATGCAACAAAAATAACTTAAGAATAAATTCTTTTGTAACTGTTTCAGGCATTTATGTTTGAAAGCTGTCTCAGTTTGGCCGTCACTAAATGGGGATTGAAGACATGTCAGAAACTGGAGGAGAATTATTATAAGTGTTGGTCAGACTTGAAGTCGAATTTTACAGGATTAAAAATATGATACAAATTTCGAATAACTTGTATTCTGATCAATACATATACATGATACAAGAAAATGTACTTAATACAAAAACTTATATTATTACTGCAAGATTTAAAAATAACGAAACATAATTTTAAATATAGGGCTGAAGACCAATAAACGTGTAATGATGCAAAGCTCGAATGTACTTTTGAGGCTGATGAGAGTAAACATATAATAATAAAATAAAAGGTTAAAAGTATAGTAAATGATGTTTCATTAGTTATTGGCGGCAGCTTCGGCGTCTGAGATTGGCAAATCGCCATCATCATCGTTGTAGACATTTTCTGCCATCTGCCACACTTGCATTATGTTGTCTTCAGATACTGAGCAGATTACCCAAGGCTCATTAGGATTCCAACTGAAATCGGAAATCTTGGCTGTGTGTCCACCATGTATGAACAGCAATTCTGGCGGGCCATCCTCATTGTCTTCCGGTGTTTGTACCTCGCCTATTTTACTCAAATCCCAAACATGTAGCCGGCGATCTGTACCAGACGACGCCAAAATAGTCTCGTTGTGCGGCGACCATTGAACTTGGAAGATTTCGTCCTTATGCGACTCGAAGCTGTGCAGTTTTAGCTTCAAGTTGCGCAAATCCCATAACGCGACTGTCTTGTCCGCGGAGCCTGTAGCCAAGATGAACTCTGAATAAGGGTTGAAGCTGAGACAGTTCACTTCCGCTGTATGTGCGTCGACGGTGTGCGAAGGTTTGCTAGTGTTGTTGCAGCGCGTGTCCCAGATCATCAACTTCTGGTCATCGGCAACTGAACCAAACAAGCTTTCATGCAGGAGATGCCAGGCGACATCCTCAACAACAGCAGTGTGCCCCGTGAAAATCGTTTTCGCATCGATGACGCGGTCCTCTTTAGGGGTTGCGTTGATGTCCCACAAACAGATCGTGTGATCGTCGCTAGCGGAAAGCAGGTAGCCATTGAGGTTGGGGTTCCATGAAAGTCCATAACCTTCCTTCTGATGACCGCGCAGCCGTAGGTCCGGATGGCATTCGCCCACTGGATCCGGTTTGCTCGGATGTTTCGTGTAGTCAAACACTAAACAAATGTAAAAATATTGCTTTATAAGTGAGATTGCTTAGTGTTGCAGTGGAACTTACCCAAAACATCACTTGATGGCGTCTTGGTTGCTATCACACAAGGGTTCTGTGGCATGTATCTGGCCCTATTCACCTCCCCCTCATGATTGATCTTGATTTCGATCTCAATCTTGCCACTAACTGAGCCAAAACCGCCAAATTCGCCCTTCTCGTTATCGTAGTGTGACGCGTCGAATTGCGCGTCTTCATTGGGCAGTTGCACACTGGCAATGAGCAGATGGTTTTGTTCATCGGAAGTGTGTGTGCCTAGGATGAGACGATGGATGGAATGGTCCTTGCCTTCAGGTCGCGTCACGTCGGGAAGCCACTGTGCAGTCAATGAGGGCCATTCGAGTGCGTGGGTCATCACCAAATCGTATAAAAAGGGGGTGTTCTTCTTCCAAATTTTGTATTCTTCATTGATAACGCGTTCCTCGACGGCATCATCGAACGTTTCAACTGGATTGAAAAATGCATGGACATGTTGAAACCGCAATGGGAATGCGCCGAGCGAGCGCAATTCGCGCAATAGTTAAGAAATATGCTTACCTGCATCGCCCTTGTCGCCCATGATTCTCCTGGCTTAATCACAATCCAGCATGTATATAATTAAAAAAATTCACAAAAACGGAATGGTCTTGATGACGCCAGCCCGCCAAATAATAACACCGGTTGTCGGTTGTGAGTGGTTGTGCGGTTGCTCGCTTCGCTTGTCGAGTTACGACGTTTGACGCTCATGCGCTCATGTATTCTAGTATCATGGCGGCAACAACTTCCTTTCCTTGTTCCTGGTGTTTCCATGGTTGCAGCTATTTTCTACAATTTAAAAATATTGTCCCAACAAGTCTTACATATCTGTTCATATCTGTTCTTCATTTTACTGTAATCCAGGTTGATTGGGAACTTGTAAAGGATACATGACTAATTTGATTGGGGAATTCCAAGAACAGGGGCATCACCATGTATTTTTAATATTTAAGACCTCAAATAACCAAGCAAACCTACGCAAACAAAAACACCTCGAACAACAAGATAAGTGCTAAATAGGCATATATTTTTTAAATATGTATTTGCATTTTAATGATTAATGAATTGTTGCTTGCATGAGATCAGAAAGTAAAGTCGTGTAGATGTAGATTTGGTAAACTATATTTGTCTCCAGCAACTGAATTTAAAATCAACAACGCTATTAATCACTTTTAAACGATATTTTTTTTGTATAAATAAGGGTATAAAGTCAAAAATAATTAAATAAGAATATAAACATGTTATTAACCCAAATTAAAATTATTTTAAGTTAGATTTTAAATTTTCAAATTTTATTGAACATGTATTACCAAGTAGCGTCCTCTTTGGGGAAAACTATACTAGCGTTACAAAACTCACTGCATTCGCGCGCTTTGCCAACAAATGTCCTGATTTTCATCTAATAAACATATATTTTTCAAAAACTATCGTTTATTAGGTCAAAATAAATGACGGCTTCGAACTGATTGAAACACCTCCAGATCCTGCTTATTTTATATTTAGTATAACGCTACGCTTCCGGAATTTTTAATACAAATAGAACTTCAGCCTATAAGATGATGCTTTGAAATTGAAATCTGATATCAAAACTAAATTGAGAAACTTGGGACCTGGCAAAGAGCAAGAGCACTATATGCTATATGATTATATTTATGGCTGATTGGTGATGGGGAATCGAAATATAATTTATTTCGAATTACGAAAGCGAGGGAGAACCAGAAAATGTATAGCAAGAAAAGCAACTGCTGGTTAATAAGATATGATATACTTTATACTTTGCTATAACTATACGTCTAAGAAATATGTAACAAAAGCCCTATCCTTCCAGCAAATTCCAGTGACAAAGGAGCACCGATGAATGAAGAAAAGGTATGACATATTTTACAGGAAATCGTCCGAGTGAAAAGTCTTATCAACACAATGCAGACATTTATGAAATTCATGTGTGCTTCGATTTTAATTTTTTGTTTGTTGCAATAATAAAACTGAAGCACTATAGAAATTACCAAGGGCCAGTTTTCCCATTATTGTTCAAGTAAACTTTAATGTTAATCCAAGTTCGAAGTTGAAAAATTTGCTTTAAAAAGAATCCAATACTGAGTTATTTAATAAAAATTAACTATGCAAAGGATAAAATCTATTTAATATATGGCAGGTTTATAACTATAGTAAAAGAGTTTGCTTTATGCTTTGTCGCTTTTTGTTTTGTTTCGTGTTTGTTCTCTTTTGATAAGAACTGGCGACATAATGTGAATTTGGATGTCATATAAGAATAGTTGTCGACATTGTTTTGCGGTGTTTGTAGCAAGCCAGCGCTCTTGCTCCTTGTTAATGTCATGTGATGAATAGAAAGCATAGTGAAAGAGTCCCAGATCACATTATCCTGACGCAGGTGCTATTACATCGAGTAGTTCAACAAAACGAATGAATCATATAGCACTGCAACACTAGGGCTTTTTAAATCAGGACAATTTCCTTTTCACACTTTCAAGTTCTTTGCGCCACTCACTTCAACTATACTTAAATTAAAAATAAAATACATGCAAGGGGCATACCGGCTATATGCATTACTTTTCTAATAATGTGAATAATTTGCTTTGCTCAATTCAATAAAGGATTCATCAAGCCAAATTTATTAGAAACGGGTTCCTCGCACATGCTTCATTCATCAATCTATCATTCAGTTTCAATAATTAAGGACAACTGTGCCCCCTGAATTCTATTACTGATTTACTGTTGAAGAGAGATACGTTTAACATATAAAGTTTTGGAATTTACTTAATCGAAGATTTGTTCCTAATTTTTACGAGTTTTCAGTATTTGTGCTTTGATTTTATGAACACAAAAGCAATGTATACACTACATAAAGTAGCAAATTGCCCAAACCAAAAACGTTCATTGCAAATTGTTAAATTCACTTAAATTAATCCCGTTGCAATTTATCAGGCACTCATAAACAATCATTGTGGAAAAACAATAAAAATGAAAAAAAATCAATTTCCATTCATTTCTGATCCCAATTGTGTAAATGCCACTAGCTTCGCCTATAACCGGACTAATCGAAGAAAACAAGATCAGTACAAACAGGATTATAATATCAAATAAAAAAGTAGATGACAAGGACGTTATGCTCAAACAAATGCATAGAAATTTACCGTTAATAAACTCCAATTAATCACCGCATTTAATTGATCGCATTCTTTAATAAACTGATCCCTGATCCGAACAATATTCAATTATGCATTTTTGTTATACGCATTATGCACTAGTTCGCGACCTTGCTATTTAGGTGATACTTTACATAGATATAAATTGTAAATAATTAAAGATTTGAGTAGAGTTGCGATTCAAGGCTGATAAGTTTATAGATGCAATGCAGAATTACAATAATTCAATTTGCACCTTCAAGCTTATTATCTTATAGCAAATGGCTACTGTTGAGGTTGAGACTTGAGACCGGAACAGGATAAAAACTACAAACTAAACTTTCATTGAAACATACATTGAAAATATATCTACAGGCAGAGTCATCGATATCACGGCTGATCAAAATCACATTAATTGCTTCATTTAGATTAATTAATCCATTC